>JAPDRQ010000344.1:0-20574 GCA_030247915.1 Neophaeococcomyces mojaviensis
TGCTAGACACTCTTGGGTCGACCCTACATGAGTCCACCATTAATGGTTTCTTCGCGCGCTTTGCTAGGGAAAATGACCAGGGGGACGAGGTTGATCTGACATTTGACCAAGCGGTTATTTGCTTGGAAGACCAACTTGTGAAATCTACCAAGAGGCCTTCTGTGACCTCAAAAGCGAAGGCTGCTCTGCATATGAATTCTTCAGTCCCGAATGCCGAAACTTCGATTGCAGATCCGCCTCAACCAGAAACCAGTACAAGTGCTCCCACGAACGAAGATCCAACCCGTACAGCGATACCGTCACTTTCAATCAGGGACCTTGGCACAGCAGGCGAGGAGGGCCAACTGATCAACACTGACGACCTGGCTGATGATTCCAATGGCGAGGAACACGTCATTGAGATTCGGGAGTGCCCAATATGTCATCAACCGAAGCTCAACAAACGTACAGATGCCGACATCATCACGCACATCGCCACATGCGCAAGCGAGGACTGGCGCTCGGTCAACAATCTCGTGATGAGTGGGTTTGTCACTCAATCTCAAGCACAACGTAAGTGGTACTCGAAAGTAATCAACAAAGTCAGTTACGGCGGGTACAAACTGGGAGCAAACTCTGCCAACATCCTTGTCCAAGATCGTATTACTGGTCAGATTAACGAAGAGCGAATGTCAGTGTACGTCCGTCTGGGAATTCGACTCCTGTACAAAGCGCTCGGAAGTCGAGAGATGGAGAAGAAACGAATCAAAAAGATGCTCAAATCTCTTTCAGTCAAGCAAGGCAAGAAATACGATGATCCAGCATCACTCTCTCAGATCGAGCCCTTCATCGCTTTCCACCGCCTGGACATGTCTGAAATGCTCCTTTCAACATCAGATTACAGAAATTTCAACGAATTCTTCTACCGTGCCCTGAAGCCAGGCGCTCGTCCGTGTTCTGCGCCAGATCAGCCAGAGATCGTTGTCAGTCCTGCGGACTGTCGAACAACGGTCTTTAACACAATCGATGACGCAACCAGAATCTGGGTCAAAGGTCGCGACTTCTCGATGGAGAAGTTGTTCGGCGATGCCTATCCGCTCGATGCGAAGCGCTACAATGGCGGGAGTATGGGTATCTTCCGTCTTGCGCCACAGGATTACCACCGTTTCCATATCCCAGTGGATGGTGTGCTTGGTACGCCCAAGGCAATCGAGGGCGAGTACTACACTGTCAATCCGATGGCCATCAGGTCAGCACTAGATGTGTATGGCGAGAACGTTCGTGTTGTCATCCCAATAGATTCCGTTGCACATGGTCGAGTTATGTTTGTGTGCATTGGTGCCATGATGGTTGGCAGTACGGTTATCACGCGCAAAGCAGGTGAGAAGGTCAAACGAGCAGAGGAGCTTGGCTATTTCAAATTCGGTGGGAGCACCATTCTCCTGTTCTTTGAGCCTGGCCAAATGGTTTATGATGATGACCTTGTAGAAAACAGCAATGGTGCACTGGAAACACTAGTAAGCTTTGACTGCACTAATCTATCAGGATAGACGTACTGACAAGAAGCCAGATTCGAGTTGGGATGTCAATAGGTCATTCCCCACACGTCGAACCGTACCGACCCGACATGAAGAAGGACGCCAGTGAAGTGACACACGAAGAACGCCAGGATGCCAAGCGACGAATTGAAGGAAGCTTGGCACCGGACACGGAGAGCCCGAAGAATAGTGGTCTGGACCTGGGTGCAACAATACAGTGAGGGGGAGGGATGGGCCCAAAACACCCAGAATGCATGAAGACCTAGCCAATGATGTGAGGGAGGCGTGAGAAGTCAGAGTAGTATACGAGCAGAGCAACTAGGTAATCTGCGGCCATTGGAATACATACCGGTCTTTGTGAATTTCGAGCTACCATGACCTAGCTTATCGACTGGATTACAAACATACACATGTCCGAACGACAAGCGGCTCATATTACTTAGGGTTGATAGACGAATCAGTCAACGAGATTGGTGAAGCAATCAACGATACAGACCCGGCTCACTAGCTTCGACTACGGGACAATGATGTCTTGCGTTCTGCGGCCTCGTGAAACATGATTCCAAACAGAAACTCGATCGCTTGTGCAGTTCTTCGAATGAGCGTTGCAAGCGATGGCGTAATGTGTCCTTGATCACGTGTGAACTGCACTAGACTCAGGCGGGGCCGAGCTAAACCGCAAGAATAAGCCGAATGTGAAAAGTTGACGCGATGTAGATGGAGTGGCAACACACTCAAATGCTTAGAATCGAGGGGCACGCAATCGGACCATGAGCAAAACATGAACATTTTTCGTGGGCCGCTTTTAGGCGGATGCTCTAATACAAGCCTTTATTTCTGCGCAGTCTCGATGTACTTCTACCAGTCCTCCACACCACCTTGACATTCATCAACATCAACCTTTGCGTACAGAGCATTTCAGAATCAACAGCAACCATGACTGACCGACCAGAACCGTAAGCAGGTTATCTTCCTTTCCTGTCCATGGCTTCACTGACGCTTCCCAGCCTCCGTCTCGGCAGCATTGCTCCCAATTTCAAGGCCGAGACCACCAACGGCCCCATCGACTTCCATGAGTTCATTGGCGACAACTGGGTCGTTCTCTTCTCCCATCCCGAAGACTACACTCCTGTCTGCACGACCGAACTCGGCGCCTTCGCAAAGCTCGAGCCAGAATTCGCAAGAAGAGGCGTCAAGCTGATCGGCTTGTCTGCCAACACCATCGAGTCACACGGAGGATGGATCAAGGATATCAACGAGATCTCCGGCTCTGACTTGAAATTCCCCATTATCGGCGACAAGCAGAGACAGGTGGCCCTTCTCTACGATATGATCGACCACCAAGATGCTACCAATGTCGACTCCAAGGGCATTGCTTTCACCATCCGATCCGTCTTCGTCATCGACCCGAAGAAGACCATCCGAACCATTCTCTCATATCCCGCCTCGACCGGCCGAAACACTGCTGAAGTCCTCCGAATCGTCGACTCTTTGCAGACTGGCGACAAGCACAAGGTCACAACGCCAATCAACTGGGTTCCAGGTGACGATGTGATTGTGCACCCAAGCATCAACAACGAGAAGGCCAAGGAGCTCTTCCCGCAATTCAAGGCCATCAAACCATACTTGCGGGTCACGCCTCTACCAAAAGAGCAGACAAGCGCTGCAGCATAAATTCGATACCCAGACGGCTGGAGAGCTAGATAGACAAAATGAACGATTACAACACCTGATTCGTTGCGCGGGAAGATTAAATGGCGTATTTTTGACAGTAGTTCATCCGACGCGCCGTCCCATGTAGCTAGCCTAATGGCAGCAATATAGTACTACCGTCCATCTGAAATGCTCCTATAACTTCCCAATGAGCCCTGCAACAATTCCAAAGATCTTGTGTAACTGTTGCTGGTGTCTGCGAGATGCGAGACCACACGCGTCGTTCTTGGCATCAGACCCATGTTCATGCAGAAGCCTACTGGCTACACAGCACTTTCTTCTTTCTCGAAATTCGAACGTCAAGTCTGACCTGATTCCCCCCATCCCTCGCTACACAAGGAGAAACATTCAGCTAAACAGGCTTCTCATAGATGTCGAGATTTCGTGATCGCTGAATACTTGGACTGCCCTTGATCCACCACGGGTGTCTCGAAACCGCACCTTTCTTTGTCTGCAGTTTAAGACTCATTCCACAATTGTCAGTTACATTAATTTGGGTGCATGGATATTGACATCTTGCCTGCTTTTCCGCGACTTGTGGTTCGGCTGGCATATTTTGTGGCGTTTTGATCATTTCTCGTGAGAGCAAACGCTGCGATATACATGTACGTGCCTTTCATTCCCCTTCATGCGAGACCATTTGTTACTGTGCAGAGGGGTTTCGTGTTGCCAAAACTGCGCTCAACGATTGCTAACAACCATGGACCTCTTCAGACAACGGAGCACAAGGATTACTTTGCCCTCGCCAATATCCGAAAGTAGTAGCCTCTCCTCACCACTAGATTCCCCAGTCGACCTTTGTTCCCCAGACTCGGCAGTTGACCGGGATCCCAGACGATTTGCAACACTCTTCAATCGTTGGGCCAACAGATCTCCGTCTGTCGTTGTCCAAGCCGAGGCGAAGGCAAAGCATGTGCTTGTCGAGGCTCCTGGTTACCCAGTTCTAACTTTACCTGTTCATGACTGGCAGTGGGGATCGTCTCCTGTGAAGTCTACCCTCTCGCCCCGTCTCCCTCGACATGTACCGATCATAATACCAGATTTCGCTTCACCATATGGGCCCCCTCTACCAAAAACGCCCGTTCTAAACGACCCTTCTCGTCTAATACCACCCCCCTCCGACTCCCAGCCAGCAGATGCCCCAAAGCTTGACACAGAATCACCGAAAAGTCGTGAGAAGGAAACACTTCAGAACGACACAAAAACCACCATGAATATCAGCCAAATAAGCTTATCTGCATCGGAGTCCGGAGCGGACAGTGCAGCAAGCTCGATCCACCAATCCCATTCACATACAAATCTGGTGAATGCGAGTGTTTCGCCCACCACACAACAGAACTCGACAGCCGGAAACGTATCGGGACTCGTTTGCAATGTCTACAGAACAACTGGACAAGAACCTCACCCACTTGTGGGCGCGACGACAACAATTCTTGGGGACAAGTTGTACGTATTTGGCGGAAGACTTCATTCGAAGACGCGGCCAACGCTGAGTTCGGACCTTTATGAACTGGATCTGATCCGACGCCATTGGACTAAATTAGACACCACTGGTGATATTCCTGCACCCCGGTACTTCCATAGCGTGTGCGCTTTGGGAGATTCTAAATTGGTGTGCTATGGAGGAATGTCTCCGGCGCCTCATCTACGATCACTAACAAATGGCGTGCCTTCGCCCAAATCAAGTGATGCTTTATCCGAAGTCGTCGTTATGGGCGATATCCATGTTTACGACGTGACGACAAACAAGTGGACCGAGATTCACCCTCTAAGGTCGGACAATCCCGAAGGCCGTTATGCCCACTGTGCTACAATTCTACCTTCATCAGCGGTATTCACTTCGGCGGATTCGCATACCTCAGCCATACACCATAATCCGTCGTCCACTGATCCGCATTCTGGTCAACTAGGAGTCCAGATCGATGGAACTGGAGGTGCAGAGTTGGTCATTGTGGGAGGGCAGGATGGCGCGAATAGCTATATCGAGCAGATCAGTGTCTTCAATCTACGCAGTCTGAAATGGACAAGCAGTACGCCATACGACAGAAAGTGTGGTGCTTACAAAAGCATGGTCACTAGCCTACCAGGAATTAACGGACAGTGTATCAGCCGAGGAGGCGCCTTGGATGAGGGAATTCAACATCAAGTTGGCACACCAATGCTTATATACTCGAACTATAATTTCCTTGATATCAGGCTTGAGTTGCAAATACGGATGCCAGATGGAAGTATCGAAGAAAAGTCAATGTCTGGACAGGTTTCACCGCCTGGCCTAAGATTCCCTAATGGGGGTGTCATAAACGGCCACTTCGTGGTGAGTGGCACATACTTAACCTCGTCTAAGCATGAATATGCATTATGGGCTCTTGACTTACGGACTTTAACATGGGCAATGATAGATACAGCCGGGACAGTGTTCGGTCAAGGTAGCTGGAATCGAGGCGTACTTTGGAGTCGGCGGAACACATATGTCATTTTAGGACATCGCAAACGAAACTTGGTTGATGACTACAATCACAGAAGGATCAACTTTGCACACGTCTGCCTAGTCGAACTTGAAGCATATGGGCTTTATGACAATCCTCGAAGGAAAAATCCCTCGTCTGCGTACATCTCGAACTCAGCACCTGCGATACCTTTGTCGTTGCAACAAGATCTGCCTTCTCGTACGGCGGGTGGCCGGAGCATATCCGCAATTGCCGAACAGCTTGGATACACAGCACTCTACGTGAATGAGATGTGCGATATGGACATTGTAGCTCAGGGAGGCGAACGAATCCCTTGCAATTCCAGCATACTATCACACCGATGGGGACCGTACTTCAACCAACTTATGCTTGACTCGTCCACAACGGATGGAGATAATACGATGTCCGAAGCAGCGACTCTGCGGCCTACGATGGGTTCACGAGCCAGTCGTATATCTGCACTGACTATTACTCCGAGCACAAATGGGATTTCTAGTCCAAGCGCAAGTTTAATTAATGGACCCGAGCTCCAACGTACTCAAAGCCGCTCTACTGCTCGAACTTTAGTCGATCTGCCAAACAGCAGTACCATTCCAGCAGCATCTCGAGGGCGAGCGCTCTATATGCCGCATATGGCACAAACCATCAAACTCATGCTACACTATTTATATACATCATCTCTGCCCCCTCTGAACAACCCACTTTGTTCACCACATACGTTATGCTCACTGCTACAAATGGCTCGACCCTACCAGGTTGATGGACTTCAGGAAGCGACCATCGAAAGATTACACGAGGCCCTCGATGGACGGAATGCGGCAGCAGTCTTCAATGCTGCAGCCATGGCGGCAGGTGGCGGACGAGCGACAGGCATGGGCGCCATTGGCACACTTGAAGCATTAGAGCGACGCGAAAGTGCGGCGACAGCAGTTGTTGAAGATACTCACACAACAAGTGTTTCTGGGAACGAGTTTGGTGCACGACGAGGGCATCGGAAGACCAACTCTGGTGATTCGACATCTACAGCGGCCACTTCGACGACGTTCTCACAGACGGATACAGACTCGCCTTTGACGGAACAGGATGCTAGTGGTGGAGGGAGGAGGGCATGGAATGGAGAGATGAGCTCAGTGATCGGGTTACAGAAAAGGGGTTTGAGGGGGTTGATGGAGGGGAGGCGATTGAGGGAAAGGGCGAACACTGCTGAATGATGTTACGCCAGTGCGGAACACACTGTGAGCGACGTGTATGCTATCGGTTATTTAAAAACGCACGCATCATGTGTAGGAAGCCGTGATCTTGACGCATGCAGACATTGCCTGTGCTGAGTAGATGAACGTTGGGCATCCCCTCACTTTTGCATGCTGTCCCTATGAAACACTGCCAACACTCGCACAGAATCCCAAAACATTGCATTTCAGGTTTGCCTACGATGTCAATCACACGGCAATGGCATTTGTACCACCTTGCCGACACTTGAAGTGTCTAACACCGTCCATACGATGCCATTTGGCCAACCTTGAGGTCTTAATAAATTCTCAGTGGCGGCTTCAGGATTACTATGCGACACGCTCTGCACTCCTATGGAATGTGCCGACTTTCATCGAGGCCGAGTAGATATCCAACGACGTCGTAAGTGCCACCCACACAGCCATCGAAAAAGTGGACGACGTTTCAGAAATCCTTGCGGCAGGCGCCACATGTCTCCAAGCCGATCGGGCTTGACCAATGGACGCCGTCTTATTCTTGGCTAGGCTATTTGTTGGCGCTGGGATGTCTGACTTTGCTGAACCGTGAATGGCAAGGTTCAGCGGGCTGCGCGTGAGCGTCATGCAGGTACCTGACGTAGCTGCAGGAGACCGGAGACGCTCACCAACGGCAAAGTTTTCTTGCTCCCGTATTTTCGATGGCACCTGCTCGTTGGGAAAGAGATCGATGACGAACGAAGTCATACTTTTGCTGAAATCCACGAATGAGGTGCCTCGATCCATCGATTTTGTCTTGAAGAGCCTTTCCTCTTTTATGTCGCCCCGTGAAGCACCGCTACGAACAACCAAGCGAAGCCACTGCTTGGATCAGGTTAAGGTCTGTTGAGCTCATAGAAGTACAAGTATCTGAGCTGCTCGCCTGCGCTTTTTGCTCTTTTTTGGTTTTTTGGTATCACCCTGTTCCACGTCCACGTGTATCATTACTTTCCTTGTTCATCTGTCGGTCGTTCTCTCAATACCGTAAACATGCGATTCACATCGATCCTTGCCTTCGCGGCCACTGCATTCGCTGCCGAGAAAGGTTTCAACTACGGCGCCACTTTCAGCGATGGCACAATAAAGCACCAAGCCGACTTTGAGGCGGAATTCAACAGCGCAAAGAACCTCGTTGGTCAATCGTTCACATCGGCACGTCTGTACACTATGATTCAAGGCGACACGAACGGCGTCATCGAAGCCATTCCTGCTGCCATCTCTTCTGGAACCACCCTGCTTCTAGGGCTCTGGGCCTCTGCTGGCTCTGCCCAATTCAATGCTGAAGTCCAGCACCTCACAGACGCCATCAATCAGTATGGCACCGCTTTCACGAACCTCGTTATTGGTATCTCGGTTGGCAGCGAAGATGTCTATCGAACAACAGATCTAGGAATTGCCTCCAACGCCGGACCAGGTGCAACACCGGATACTTTGATCGGCTATGTCAATCAAGTCAAGGGCGCCATTGCTGGCACCACCCTCGCCGGTAAGCCAGTGGGCCATGTTGATACATACAACACATGGACGAATACCACATACACGGCCGGGTTAGCGAGCGCCTGCGACTTCCTCGGTGTCGACGCATATCCGTACTACGAGAGCACCAAGGCCAACAGCATCGACAACTCCATGTCCATCTTCTGGGATGACTACAATGCAGTTGTTGCTATCTCTCAGGGCAAGCAAGTCTGGGTCACTGAAACCGGCTGGCCTCATCAGGGACCTACCATGAATCAGGCCGAGGCGAACCTCGATAATGCCGCTACATACTTCAAGGAGACTGGGTGCAGTCTGATCAATGGCAATGTAAACACCTGGTGGTTTACGCTGCAGGACCAGCAGCCCGTTGTGCCGTCAAGCGGTGTTGTGTTCGCCGTTACTGGGCCGGGTATGCCGCCACCAACCACTCCCTTGTTTGACCTGTCTTGCTAGATGGGGGATCTGTAAAATGTGTAATGATATACGACCTTGGCTATTTGGGCGGTTGGAAAAGTATATATCTGACAGATTAAACAATGAGATGACCTGTAAAGGCTACGTATGCTTATTGATTCATACCGCTTAACGCTTTAATAGATGTTTTCGATGCCTGGCTTTCGACTTGGCCCGACAATGCAATAAGTCAAACAACACAACAACACGTTATCTCCTAACGTTGTATCTCGTGTGGCAAGAATACCTCCCGATAGTTGTTATGGTTTCGGAGCTTCGACAAGTATGAAACGGGTGAAAACGCCCTGATTGTAATGACTCAGTACAGATGGCAAGAAGAATACATTGGTTGTTCCGAAACGGCCTAGCGACAGATGGCCATGTTTACGTTTAACCAAGTTCGGAGGCTTATCGATAAAACTGACGACTTGTTGTATTGGAACGCGTCTCACGCACCATCACCAACATCACATACTATCTCTCCATTCATGCCGAACCTCGCAACCTGAACACATTCTGCTCTCTAATGAGGACAACTCACAAAAACTATCATGGCACCTCGAACCCGAGCTACGGCGTCCACTGCGCCGCAACCTCTTGCTGCAGCACCACGACGACGAGTCAAGGTTACTCCCCTCGATGCAGAGGAACCAACCAAAACAATCAAGGCAAATGAGCTGGCCAAGCCAGCGACGCGATCTACGCGCAGCAAACCTGCCTCAACCGAAGAACCAGCTCCAAAAAGCACGGCAGTGAAGTCGAAAGGTCGACCGAAGAAGAACGAGGCTGTTGTTGAAGAACAAACCTCCACCGAACAGCCGAGTCGCGTGACGCGCTCCACCAGAGCTACGTCCACAACTGTCAGTTCTGAAGCTAGGGAGAAGTCTGTTGCTAGGAGCAGGAAAGCCGGAGCCCAGGAGAAGCCAGTTTTAGTAGCCAACTCCGAGTCCGAACCAAAGCAAGACAAGGAGCAAGCGACAAGAGCTGCTCCTCGAAAGAAGGTTACCTTCCAAGAAACCGAAGATGACAAAGAGAACCAGCCCCTCACTAGAGCTGCAAAGAAGACCGCAGCTTCCAAATCCGCAAAAGCTGCTTCTGCTGCTTCTGGTCTTCGAGCGAAGCCAGTCCGCAAGCCAGTTGCAACCACTAGCCGATCTACTAAGCGATCGAAAGAGCCTACATCAGATGATGAAGAAGACCACAAACCGAAGAGGATTCAACGCGTCTTGACACCTAAGAAGATTACGCAGGTAGCCAGGGTTGCCACGCCTGTTGAAGCCTCCGAAGATGAGCTATTGAGCGGAAAGACTCCTGTCCGAGATCTAAGCTTGTCTCCAAGACGACCGCAAACAAACAACACCGCTGCAGCCATCGCAAAGACTTTGTCTCCAGCCAAGAAACTTGACTTCGGCCAATCACTTCTTCAGTCCGCAAAAAAGGATGCGAATAACAACCCGGAAACAATCTTGATGAGTCCAGCTAGAAGACCAGCTAGATCACCTTCAAAGCTCTTCTCTCACTCGACCGTCAAATCTCCAGTTAAGGTCTTCAACGATGAAGCCAACAACACTTTGGCCAGTCCGGCTAGAAGACCGGCTATGTCGCCTATCAAGGAACGCGTCGAGGGCTCTACTGTGAAACTGAACGGTGACGCCTCGAAGCTCTTGTTCCCAACTGCCAGAAAACATGGCCACCAGGTTAGTTTCACCCAGGGCACAAACAACCTGTCGCAAAGTCCAAAGCGATCAGCAGTATTCGACCCATCACGCATTTTCGCTCACTCTGCCATCAAACCTCAACAAAAAGACCTCTCTAAGAGCAACTTCTTCTCTAGCCCAGCCAAGAGAGTAGGTCAATTCTCACCACTGAAGAGATCTACAACTCCTCAAAGCGCTACAACACAACAACCAATTGATGCCTCATCTCCAGATGAACTCGACCTTGATGAGATGGAAGTTACCAGCCTGATAAACGATGGCACAATTGAAACTACTGCCTCAAGTCATCAACGAGCTTCAGTCTCGCCATTGAGACCTCTGAGAGTCATCGATGACGAGCTTCAGGATGAGCTCGATGACTCGATATTGCCTGTCAGGAGCCCGATGAAGCTCGCAAAGAGCCCACTCAAAGCTGCAATCATTGAACAATCAGCACCTCAACCAGTTGAGCCAGTTGTTGACGAAGACATCACCGAGGCTATGACTAGCGTTCAGAGCACTCCTCACATTATGTCGCAGGTTGAAACAAGCTTTGTCAGTCTTCAAGCTCTTGAGAATGGAGATGGGCCAAAGCTCAAAGATATAAACGTCGATTTAACAATGGTCGACATTGGCGATGACACGATCATCCTGCCTCGTAACGACGTGGCAGCTACCCCTCGGACAAATCTATACGATCCCAATGATACTTCGCCAGATGTGTTGGCCGTCTCGGCTGGCGAAGATGTCATTGCGAAATTTGTGCGAATGCCAGGCAACACGCCTAGAACGCCTGCTACCTTGAACGAGCACGAACTTACCAACATCCTCTCTTCGCCAGAAACTAAAAACGATAGCCCGGCTTCCCTTCACGAACACGAGCTCACTATGATGGCGTCGTCGCCTACCATTGCTCATGTCTCTCTGACTGCTAATCAGCCAAAGCCCGCTATTGAATCTTCCCCTGTTCAGTCGCCTGCGGGTCTTCACGAGCATGAGTTAACAACGCTGGCGTCCGTCGCAACTCCTAAAGACCCGGCCTCACCAGCCAGTCTTTATGAACATGAAATGACTATGATGGGACAGAGTGGCACCCCATCGAAAGCGAAGCCATCACCAGCTAGCATTGCTGAGCATGAGTTGACAAGGTTAGGAGCTGACAAGACTACCAGAGCTCAACAGTCACCCGCTAGCATCGCCGAACACGAACTGACTATGATGGCTGTCGAGTCATCTCCTCGTGCTCCAACACCAACTGCTAGCGTTGATGAGCACGAACTTACCCTGATGGGACAGACCTCGCCAGGAAGAAATCTACATGAAGAGAATGATCAGACCCCTGTACCTGCAGCAACGAAACCCGTAACGTTTACACCTGATCTTCCAATACCACGTAAATTCAACCTCAACACTGTGGTCACAAAAGTCCCCTTGAAGCCTGAAGGTCAAGATTCACCCTTTAAACTCAACATCAAGAAAAGGAAGCGACCATTATCGCTTGGCGGTCAACCAGATTCAGAGTCAATTGAGATCCCTGATCGACCAACTCCAACAAAGCAAGCACGAACAGTGAGCTCCCCAAACGCAACTGACTCAACCCGTGTCACGCCTGCCGCAACTCCAGCGAACAAAACACCTGCAAGTAACGTCTCTCGCCGTACCGCAACAGTTAATAGCGCCAGACGTGTTGCTTCAACTCCAACACCACGCACGCCCCTCACCCCGGTCGTCGATACAACCACCAATATCCTCACTAGTGCAACAGTCTATGTTGACGTTCGAACCTCGGAGGGTGCGGATGCTAGCGCCATCTACATTGATCTGCTATCCAATCTCGGCGCTAGTATCATCAAAGAATGGAAGGAATCCTCGCCACTTACACATATCATCTACAAAGACGGCAATCCGAAGACGCTCGAGAAAATACGCCTCGCAGCTGCAGACGGCCGGGACATCAAATGCGTTGGCGTCTCGTGGCCACTGGACTGTGATGCCCAGCGCGCTTGGGTCGATGAGACATCATACCTTGTGAAGCTCACATCAACCGACCATGCTATCGGCTCGATGACTAAATCCGCACGACGGAAATCCATGGAGCCGAGCACACTGATTGCCGACGGTACCGGTTCCGTCAAGCGTTCCCGATCTCGAAGTCGAGTTAGTATGGGCGCGAGGAAGAGCATTGTTTCTACCACCGTCCAAACCACCCCTTGTGCCGGTCCTACTTCCAGCACTCCCGTTACAACCACACATAAGTGTACTACAGTTGATGTCACCACTCCATCAGTAAACACAGCACGTAGACAAGCTGATAAAGAAAAACTTTCCCTAACAGCGGCATGGAAATCCATCAACGCCCCCCAAAACCTCGGCGAGGACACTCCCGCCCGTAAAACCCTTGAACTCCTCCAACGTTCCTATGCTGCTGAGGCGGATTGGGATTCTACCATCCTAACCACAGAATCGTCCCCCTCTAACCACTCCAACGACGAGAATACACCTCGTCCAACCACAACAGCACGAGATGTGGATGATGATACGATCATGGATACAGGTCTAACGCCTGCGCCTTACAGGACGCAACAGCAGGTTGGATCTGCTCCGAGTAAAGTCAATGTGGGGCTTATGAGTTATAGAGAGAGGGTAGAGGAGATGGAGAGGCGTGAGATGAGGGATGGGTCGAAGGGGGTGAAGGGGGGTCAGAGAGGGAAGGAGGGAAGGCGGGTCACGATTTTTGGGAATTTGTAATTCGTTGAGAATGAATTTGACGAAGAGGATTAGAGAATTGGGCCCTAGTGGAGGGCTGGGTTCTTACGGTGTTTGCTTTGAAGGTATAGAATGTGTGTTGTGTCTTATTGGGAGGAGTCTGGAGCATGATGTTGGATTCTCTAGGAATACACCATGAGGCAAGGTCAAGTATTGTTATTACGAAGAGGACAAGCACATGGGACGACGTCCTGGTGGACGCTGTTGACGAATTCCGTTTGATTGAGAGAATACACTCTTGAAGATATTCTCGTTGTTAATGCCCTTCTTTCTCTTCGAAAGCTTTTTTGATTCCCCTCGCCAGTAAAGAACACCACGCCCAACTTTCTATCAGCTAAATAACTTCAAGTGAATGAAAACACCGTTGAGGTCGTGTTCAAAGCCAGATCGTCAGCCCACGAGAACGCCGTGGTATGCCTAAACAGTAGACTGATGTTCATACATTCTAGCTATGTCTACATCCATCACTTAACAGACTATCTATTCGGCAGGAGTGGCTTCCATTCGTCCAATGGTTGTCGGCCGCTACCATTCGTTCGTGTGAACCCATCGTTATCGCCGAGCAGGTCATTCGAAGGCATAACTGTGTTTGTTGGTGTGCCTGTATCTTTTCGAGGTGGGAGTGGCGGTCCCGCCGCGTTCGCAGCTGAACTGGTTGTTCTCATGGAAGCAATTGAGGCATTGGTGAGAGTTCGTCTTGGTAGTGGCGGTGGCTTATCTGCTTCCCCTTCATTGTGCGTTGGCCGCGTGGCCATGGGTGTTGATTTTGATACTGATGAGACTGATGGTGGTAGTATAGGTTTCGGTTTCATGCTCGGTACACTGGTTGTTGATGGTGAGTGGATAGTTGGTTTTGGTTTGATAGCTGGCCGTGAGTCAAAATTTTCTATCTCGGGGCGAGGTGAGAGTTGCCGTAACGAGGTGGTGCCAGTGGATGCTGGGGAGATCTGATTCGTGCCTGTTGATGTGCTCGATGCTAAAGCACTAGGCTTAACAGGCTTGGGTAGTGGAGGCACTTTTCGGGATATTGTTGAGCTTGAGGCCGTAGAACTTTGTGAGACAGTCCTTGAAAGGACGGGCTTCGAAGAGAGCAGGTTTTCAGGAGGGTCGCTGTCAAGGATAGATGTTGATGAAGAGAAGTTACGATTTGCAGAGCGGGAGGGAGGCGGGGGAGGCGGTGTAGAGGATTTAGTCGGTGGTAAGGTGCTCGCCATACTTATATTCCGTGATGCGGGCCACGCTCCTGCCATGTTTCCTGGCATAGGCGGAGTCATTGAATCTCTACTTCGTGATGGTGGTGGTTTTGGTGGTGTTGTTTGCATCCTCTCTTCCAATTTTCGTGGCGGTATATTGCTTGCATCAGATATCTTTGCTTTCCTCGGCGCGGGTGGCTGCGGCTTTGACTTCTCCTTTCCACCAATGTCTCTATCGATCATGACCCAATCATCCTCACTGCTTTCTCTCCAAGGATTACCATGTCTGGCTGGGTTCAGCATCATACCCTCCTTTGGTGGCTTGACTCGACTGGCAACTGGTTTGTCCCCATCGAGCCACCACTTCTTCCTGTCACTGCTTGCAGGAGGTAAACCAGGAGCGACGCTTTGATACCCCATCAGCTCCTCAGCCTCTTCACTGACATCACTCTCGTCTTCAACGTCGTCCTTGAGCTGACGTATGCGCTTGGCGTAGAGCTTCTTCAGAATCTCGGCCTTCTTCTCGTCATTGATCACTCGTAAAGTAACGTCGAAAGTCGAATAAATTGGCCGGTGGTCGCTAAACCTCAAGTTCATCACGCTCATGTACTCTGTCTGCCTCATATCCGAGCCCTTTGAGTTGTCAACCTTGTACAGTATGCGATCAGTCCATGCTGGTATCCGAGCCTTCTCGCTAGTGTCATACTCATCCTTTCCAAGGTCGAATTTGTACGTTGGTAGAAAGTTAATTTTGCCTTCTTGGTAGAATGGGAACGTCTGTCCTGCAACCATTTGTATGTTGAGCTGGTCATCATTGTAAAGCCTGTGCAAAGCTTCTTCAGCTTTCTCACCTTTGCCACCGGCACTCCTGTAAACGCCGATAAGTTGTCGAGCGCTTTCGGGTAGAGTGCCAATCCTGTAGTTGAAGTCCCCAGCCCAGATTACTACTTCATGGTCTTCGATCTTGCGGTCTCTTTGGAAGCGTAACCCAGAGATAATCGTTTGATAGTCGCGGTTTCGCTCATCGTAGTTGCCAAATCCCGCTGCAAGATGGGCAGTGACGAAGCAGATTGAGGTTCCTTCCACATCCATGCGGATCGCAACCGCGCCCTTGTTTCCTGCTATGCCGCTCAAGCCAGTCTTTTTGATTGCTCCTTCCACGCTTTTGATCTTCGAGAGTAATGAGACTTTGACGAATACCATCAAAGCTGCACCAACAAGCTGGCCACTACGAAGCAAAATGTATTGATCTTCGTTCTTTTCGTTCTTGTACTCGTTGATGGTTTGCTTCACCGCTGTCTCCCAGATAATGCGCCGACCAGGATCCGTGTTCATGATCTGTTGTGGTGAAAGCTCAACAATTTCTTGGAAGCCTACCACAACAATTTCAAACCCTTCTCCTCTTCGAACACTCAACCACTTGCGCAGTTCGGACGCATCTTTCATCATTTGACCATTCAGATTGTAGGTGCCAACCCAAAGTCTGATCCGCTTTGACGACTCAAATTCATCTGCCCTTCGTCTTAGTTGCTCGTTGACCCAATCACTGATCGGATCAACCAATTCGACTTCTTCTTGACCGACTAGTCGCCCGAGCAGGAGATCTGTGGTGTTCTGCCTGCCCTTGTCCTCGAAGTGGTTGACGTATAGCCTTGTTGCGGACTTCCTCGCATCGGCCATCAGACCCCCAAGACTCATCTTGCCATGTCTTGTGAAGCTCGACTTTAGTGCTCCGGTGCCAGCATAAATCTTTGATAACGCATCGCCGTTGTCTGCCCAAAGCGAACTATGCCGCATAAAGAATATAGACAGGTTCGAGCTGCCAGCGATTTCACCTCGATGATCCAGGAACAGCTCGAGCGCCATCTGCGATACGATTCCTTGCACCAGGTTTGTCCTGTCCAAACAATCGAGGCAATTTGTCCGAAAAACGCCATTCTGCTGCGTGACCATAACAGGCCGAGACAGCTTCTTTCGGACTAATCTACCATTCTCGAGTCCTTCTATTTCATCTTCAATCTCCTGTGTCAGGAAGTACAAAAACCCTTCGGCACTCTCTGCTATCAACGGCCTAATCTTTTTGGCACCATCATATCCGCCGGCTGCCCTTGATTGCTCATGGAAATCAAATTCAATCTTTTGTAGCAGATCGTGCCTTTTGCTGTCTGGCCTCGCCTCATTGTTCTCTCCAGACTCATGCCTTAACAACGAGCATCTTGCCAAATGCATGTTGTACCTCTGTGCCAGTTCGACCTCGCCTGGCTTGGTCTCGCTCAGTAGGTTCACCACATAAATTGCGCCATAGTTTCTCGCTAAACCTTCGAAATGTCTATCGAAGCTCAATTGTGTAGCTTCAGGACTTCTCGTAATCTGAATCTTTTGTTGACCTGGGATTAGAGTTGACATTGATTCCCAGAAGATAGGTACCGAACCTCGCACTTGAACATATGAGAAGCATATACCAGTGGGAGACCAGAATATTGTTTCCGTTTCCACGAAATTAGCCACGTTGCCGTCATCATCAATCCCACGGGCATTGAACCTCGTACCTGCACGTCTTGCAGACAACCTGGATATAACGGTCAAAGTTGCCGGGTAGTTGGACTTGGTTGAACGTATGGGATTCGCGCTTGTCGGAATTGTCAGAGTGCCAGCATAGCCTCGAATGACGCTAGTCAGCAACGACGAATGGTCCAAGGCTGCTCTCTCCTCGTCTGATAATCGACTCCGAAATGACAATAACGGGTTGATCATGTAGCTGTTCCACAGAAGACCATCATCCAAACTTGACACATCCAGCGTTGAATCCGCATCAGCACGATCCTGCAGTCGCCGTGTCAGATCAAAGTTGTAACTGTAATAGAATGTGCCACTACTCAGCAGTTTCTTCAATGCCATGAAGGGATGTTCTGAAATCGACTCGCCCGAATCATAACCATTGCCATGCTCATCTTCGAAGAGGGTGTTCGAGTAAGGGGTTGGCTCCCGATATCCATCCCTGTAACCTGCACCATAACCACCTGCATGGTCATAATCAGCACGATTCAGGCAATAGAATTCGACGGCGAAGATCTGTTGGACTGTCTCATTGGGGCGAACAGTGGCAACCTCACGGCTTCCTGTCGCAACACAGACGAAAACATCATCGCCCAAGGTGATGAGACCAAGGGTGCCTTTTGCTGTGGTCAATGTGCGAAAACCCTTCAAATCTATTGCTGATTTTGTCACGAATTCAACCATGCATCGTGGTGATTCACTCTTGGCCTGTTTTATTGGGACGGAAGCAGCTTCATGGCCTGTTTGAACATGTTTGAACAACAACACGTGTGTGTCCGTGGCAAGTGCAAGGGTTCTGTGACCAAGATCGCTGACCAGTACCCTTACGGACATAGTGCACGTGAGGTCTATACTGAAGCCGACAAGATGCCTTAGGGTGATGGTTTTCACTCGAGTGTCGAAATCCGAATCATACTGCCGTTCTCGTGAATCAGTTTTATTCTTAACAGGCTGTGTTGTGCAATGTAGTCTTATTGAACACTACCATTTGAAATTGTTGAGCAGTGAAGTCTTGATGTTAATTCGGTGTTGCCGAAAGAGCCGCACTTTAACCACGTTGCGTGTCACTTCGGCTATTTTGCTGACTATCGAAGTTAGAGACAGCGGAAGTGTTAGCGACTCGATTGATCTAGTTAAGGTGGTTCAGGATAGCAAGGATAGCGACCGCAACATGGGGTTTGTAGGCAAGGATGACAGGCCAGCTGTCGCCAACCAGCTGTCGCCAACCAGCTGTCGCCAACCAGCTCCCAACAGCGGAATCTTTGAGCCTATAGGCACCAGGAAGCCGGGTCCAATTAGACGAGCTTTCACTCATAGTTTGGTACATACTAAGTCTGTCTAAAGGCACTGCATAGATTTTAAAAGTTTGTAGCTACCCAGTGAGCCATTATCCAAACACACACGACGACAAGAGAGTACACACACTTATGTGAGAAAAGACATATATCATTGTGCGTTCGGTCTTGCTTGACTAGTTCCAGACTGCCAAACACCGTGCCAAGTTGTTCATGTATGAGGACGGAATGGACAAACAACCCATCCAAGCTCAGCCATTTTGAAACATCCATCAAGCGCTCAAAGACCGCCGAAGGAATAGAAGGGTATCGCTTTATTGTTACCAAACATTCATAGCTCCCAACTTATGCACCGAATATGCCCAACCTTCCCCAGTTGATTTTCCTCATTTAGATCACCGTTATGCAACCCGTCATCTTAAATAGCCGTCGTAAAGCAAAATCAAGTCGCTTGCTAATTCCTTTCAAAATCGTTTTCAACGTTAAAATCATTACTGCTCCAACCAACTCGTCCCCTTGAGGCATGAAAAACCAATCCCGGATGACCCGAGAGGATAAAGCCATGCCTCCTGAAATAGCCTATGTAGGCTCAACCTAAAATCGCAAATTCGTCAAAGCACCACCATATCATAGACCTGCCAGGAAAACTGCATCAAATATAGGCTTTTCGTGGTTCGTTCGATCTGTCGTAGCATCTTGCGTCGTCAAAGAGAGTGGACTTGCCGGAGCTGAAAGAGATCCTAAAATCGCACATGTACAGGTGCCTCCCACATAACCGAAGTCGTCCCTTCTTTTCCACTGATTCCTAGATTGATTGCCAATTCTTCCTTTCCATAGATACTGTTGTGTTTTGTTGAATTATGAGACCATGATTGAACTCACATAACGGTGCATGCGCCGTACTCGGCGACACCGTGCTGGTGACCAGCGGCTATCTCAGGCTTTTTATCATCTTTTAACACCGGTCGCCCTCGTACGCCAGGATTGCCTCCCAGCATCCACGAGGCGAACCCGCCGGGTCGCTTTTTAGCGGCATTTGCTGGAACACGTTAGTCTTGTCTTCAAATACAAGTATTGTGAGGTAACATACCTTTATCTTTGCTCTTCGATTTCTTGCCGCCGTTCACGCCAGCGAGTAGTGCGTCAATGTCAATTATTTCATCGTCCAACGGTGGTGGAGGTGGAGGCTCAACGTCGATAATCGCTGGTTCCGGCTCTAGTTCCAGCTCTGGCTCCGGCTCTGGTTCCGGCGGAGGCGGAGGCTCCGGGATGGGCCACAACATCATAGTAATTTGCATGCCCGGGGCAATAGAGTCCTCCCAGTAATCGGGCATGATAATGTCCTTATCAGGGCCGATCAAGTCATAATGATTCTGTAACACGTGTGGTCCAATCTTTTCGATATGGGAGAAAGCTTGGTGGATGAGGCTTTCCATATCCTCCCACTTGCAGCATCTGTCCCACGGGAAATTGAAGTTGCGGCCAAGCGCATCTTTAAACTTGAGGGGTGCTTTCTTCTCTGGCGGAGCATTAGCGGCTGCCTTGGCCTCCGCGGCCTCTGCTTCTTTCTTCGCAGCGGCAGCAGCTTCCTCCGCCTCCTTGAGTTTGGCTTCATGCTCTTGTTTTGCAGCCTTTACGGCAGCTTCTGCAGCCTCTGCAGCCTCTTTTGCAGCTTTCTCTGCAGCCTCTTGTGCAGCCTTAGCTTGCTTCTCTGCAGCGTTCTTAACTGCTTCGGCAGCATCAGCGGCAATCTTCGCTTCTCGGTCCGCTTGTTCTTGTTTGCTCTTCGCTTCTGCTGCAGCGGCAGCAAGAGCTGCCTCGGCAGCTTCTTTTCGGATCCGTTGTTCGTAAGCAGCTTTTTCCGCTTCGGCGGCAATACGTGCCTTCTCGGCTTCCAAAGCTTCTCTTTTCGCCTCCTCCCGGATCCGTGCTTCTTCTGCCCGTCGCTCCGCATCTCGTTTCTTCTGCTTAGTAGCCTCTTCTTCAGCGGCCCGCACGGCTTCTAGTCGGATACGTGCTTCTTCTGCTCGTTGCTCCGCATCTCGTTTCTTTTGTTTAATAGCCTCTTCTTCGGCGACGCGCATAGCTTCTAACCGGATCCGTTTCTCCTCTTCAATGCGGTCGGCTTGCATTTTGCGATATTGCGCGGCCTCTTCTTCAGCTTGCCGGATAGCCTCTGCCCGGATTCTTTTC
>JAPDRQ010000345.1:0-20560 GCA_030247915.1 Neophaeococcomyces mojaviensis
TAACGGATGCGCTAGAAATCGTAACGGACGCTGAGGCTATATTCGCGTGGTGGGCCATAGAAGCCAATCAGCGTGCCGACCGCCGGGATGTTGTAGCCGGTGGTGCGGTATTCCTTGTCGGCCAGGTTGGTGCCCTGCAGCGAGAAGGTCCACGCGTCATCCAAGCGCCAGATGACGCCGGCATTGACCAGCCCGTAACCCTGCTGTCGGATCACCGGGCTGAGGTCGGTGGTCGGCCACACTTCGCTCTGGTAACTGTAGCTCACCCGTGCCGACAGGTTGCTGCCGTTGGCCAGGTCGGTGCGGTATTCCACGTTGAACGCACCAGAGAATTCCGGGGCATTGGTGAACTTCATCTGCCTGGCCACGTTGATGCCGCGGTCCATGTACTCGTCGTACTTGGTATCCAGCCATGCCAGGTTGCCGGAAATCAGCCAGTGCTGGCTGGGCAGGTACTGATACTCGACTTCCAGGCCTTTGACGGTGCCGGCGCCGGCGTTGGTGAAGTCGCCGAAGAAGGAATCGTCGATGCCATCGCCGTTGGTATCCAGGCCGGTGAACACCGACAGCTGGATGTCCTTGTACTTGTTGTAGAACGCCGACAGGTTCAGGAACAGGCGCTGGTCTAGGAAGGCCATCTTGCTGCCGACTTCGTAGCTGTCCACGGTCTCGTCATCGAACGGCTCCGCCGAGCGCGGTACCGCCACCGCGTTGGCACGGATGTTGTAGCCACCGGACTTGAAGCCACGCGTCGCCAGGCCATAGACCATGATGTCCGGGGTGATCTGGTAGTCCAGCGAGACCTTGGGCGAGACGTTCTTGAAGTTGGTCTTCTTGTCGAAATCGGCGGTCACCGCCACCGGCCGGCTGAAGCCCGGGTCGGCGTAGAGGCGGTTCAGCACGATCGCGCGCTTGTCCTCGTCGGTGTAGCGGGCGCCGACATCGAGCTTCAGTCTGCTGGTCAGGTCGAAGGTCCAGTCCGCGTACAGCGCGATGCTGTCGGTCAGCACCTTGCCCTGGTTGTCGGCGAACTGCGCACTGAAGTAGTTGTTCTGGATCTGCCCGCCAGCTTCGCCGCTGAACTGGTACAGGCCGACCACGCCGCGCATCCGGCCGCCGGCATCGTAGTTCACCTGCACTTCGTTGCTGACCTGGTCGTCGTGGTAGGTGCCACCCACGTCGGCGAGCTTGACCGGCGCGGTATCGAAGTCGATGTTGGCCTCGCTGTCCGATTCACGCTTGGCGATCACGTACTTCAGTGCGATGTCTTCGTTCGGCCGCCAGTTCACCGTGGCCGAGGCGCCCTTGCTCTCCACGTTGTTGAGGTTGCGCATGCCCGATCGGATGTCATAGCGGCTGTCCATCGGCGGGTAGGCGCGCAGGAACGGATTGGGCGCCAGCATCTTCGAGCCGCGCATGCCGGACTGATCGTCGATCCAGTCCAGTGCGAACTGCACGTCGAAGTCATCGCCCGCATACGCGCCCAGGTTCAGGCGTGCCGCGTTGATCTGCTTGTCGCTGACCGGCTGGCCGTTGAAGGTGTTCTCGCCAAACCCGTCGTGGTTCATGCTGGCCACCGCCACACGGGCGCGCAGGCCGCTGTCGGCACCGCCGATCGGGCCACCGATGGCCGCCTTCGCATCCAGCTGGCTGTAGTTGCCCACGGTGATCTGGGCGAAGCCCTCGGTCTGGGTGGGCAGGCCGCGCGAGATGTACTTGATCGCGCCGCCGATGGTGTTCTTGCCATACAGCGTGCCCTGTGGGCCGCGGAGCACCTCGATGCGCGAGACATCGAACACATCCAGCAGCGCACCCTGCGGACGCGCGATATAGACGTCGTCCAGGTAGATGCCCACGCCCGGATCGGCGCCCCAGGTGGGATCGGACTGGCCGATGCCACGGATGTAGGCGGTGACCGTGCTGCTGGCGCCGCGGGCAGCGTAGATGGTCAGGTTGGGCACCTGCGCATCCAGGTCGCTGATGTCCTGGACATTCATCTTGTCCAGCGCCTCGGAGGTAAACGCAGTGACGGCAACCGGCACCTCCTGCAGGGTTTCCTCGCGCTTGCGTGCGGTGACCTTGATGCTGTCCAGGTTGGTGGGTGATGCAGTCCTGCCCACCGTCGGCGTGGCCTGGGGCGCTTCCTGTGCCAGTACCGGCCCGGAGGCCAGCAGCGCGCCGATCATGAGACTCAAACAATTCCGTTTCATTCGGTCCTCCCCCAGGCAGATGCTTGCAGATGGCCCATTGCCACCCCTGCAGCCAAGGCTAGCGGTGTCATCGGGCAGCGGCGAGTGGACCTAGGTCCAGTCGGCAGCGGCCGCCGGATGCGGATACTGGGCGCGCCCCCAGCCGGAAGCGCATCCCGGTACCCCTTCATCCACGACTCACGCATGAGGATCTGGCCATGAAATCCGGAATCGATTCGATCAAGGTTGTACTGCTGATACTGTGCAGTTGGCTGGCGATGGCGGGCAGCGCCGTTGCCGCAGGCCCGGCCGGGCATTGGGACATTGGCCTGTACGGCAATCTGTTCGGCGCCCGCGAATACCAGGTGTGGGTGCCCGCCGGCTACGACGACACACAACCGCTGCCTCTGCTGCTGGTGCTGCACGGCTGCGTGACCGGGCCGAACCTGATGGGCGAGGCCTCGGGCTTCAACGATGTGGCCGACACCGAAGGCTTCATCGTGGTCTACCCGCGGCAGAACGTCACCTCCAATCCGGCCCGCTGCTGGAACTGGCAGCTGCCGATCAACCAGGCACGCGACAGTGGCGAGCCCTCGCTCCTGGCCGGCATCGTGGAAAAGGTGAAGGCGGCTTACAGCGTTGATCCGCATCGCGTGTACGTCACCGGCATTTCGGCGGGCGGCGCGATGACCTCGATCATGCTGGGCTGCTATTCGGACGTGTTCGCCGCAGGTGCCATCCATTCCGGTGGCATGTTCAAGGGCGCGACCACGATTTCCGGTAGCGCCTACGCACTGTTGGCTGGCAGCATCTACTCGCCGGACAGCAACGGTCGCCTGGCATGGCAGTGTTCGGGTTCGCCGTCGCCGCGACCGCTGCCGGTGCTGGTGTTCCATGGCAGCGCCGACCTCACCGTCAACCCGGTGAACGGGCAGCAGGCCGTGCGCCAGTTCCTGCAGACCAATGACCTGGCCGACGACGGCATGGACAACGATTCGGTGAAGTACGTGCCGACCAGCACCTATCACGGCCAGGTGCCGGGCGGCCGCGCGTATACCGTCGACACCTACGCGTACGGCGGCAGGACGCTGGTCCAGCACTATGTGGTGCAGGGCATGGGGCATGCCTGGAGCGGCAGCCAGTCGGGCCTGCCATTCACCGACCCGAAGGGGCCGGATGCCACGCTGATCACCTGGCTGTTCCTGAAGGACTACCAGCGCTGAGTGGTCGCCGCTGCAGCGTCAAGCCTGGCGGTCGAGACACCATGCTAGCCTTCCCTTTGGCAGGATTGCCTGACAGGGGGAAGGCATGGATACCCGGCGCCGAGATTCCATCGTATTGGCTGCATCCGGCATGCTCGCACTGGCACTGTCCGCCAATGCGCTCGCGCATCCGGGCGGGCTCGACAAGCAGTGTTGCCACACCAACCGGAAAACGGGTGAGTATCACTGCCATCGAGGCGCTCCAGCCGCCCCTCGATACGTCGACACTCCGCGCAGCAGTTTCGCCCCCGCCCCCGCGCGCGGTTCCCGGGCATTTGCCAACTGCGCGGAGGCCCGCGCCGCCGGGGTTGCGCCGGTACGGCGTGGTGATCCGGGGTATGGCCCGCACCTCGATCGTGACAATGACGGCGTGGGCTGCGAACCCTATCGGGGCCGCAGGTAGAGCATGGCCCACCTGGCTTCAACTCCCGTTTCCCCGGGTTCGTCGGCCATCGCCGGGAGTGGTCGCACGATCTCCCCGTATTGCAGGGATATCCCCTAGGCTGTTGTGATTGAACTGCAAGGATGAAAGCAATCATGAACCGCTGGATTTTCCTGGCATTGGCCACGCTCCCGTTCGCCGCCGGTGCCGTGGTCATCCGCGATGATGTTGACGATGCCAGGTACCGGATCGACGCATCGGTGTTCCCGGCACTTGCAGACATGCCGGGCGAGGGGCACGGCGTCCTGATCGCACCGCAGTGGGTGCTGACTGCCGCGCATGCCGCGCCGATGGAGGGGATGGATGCCACGATCACCATCGATGGGAAGGGCTACGGCGTCGAGCGTGTCTTCCTGCACCCCGGCTACCGGAGGATGCCCGAGGCGCTGGGCAAGGAAGCGATGGCAACCGGGAGCGCATCGAAAATCCATGCGTTTCTGGCAGCGTCGGACGACATTGCACTGATCAGACTTGCCGCCCCGGTGAGCGGTGTGCCGCCGGTCGCACTCTACCGTGGCGCCGACGAGGTCACGCAGGTCGCCTCCCTGATAGGGAAAGGCGCCACCGGCAACGTGCCGTGGGGCTGGCGCCCGGCGGGTCGCATCGTACGACGCTGCGGCGAGCCTGCAACGCGATCACCGGCGGCAACACGCGCTATCTCTGGTACCGGTTCGATCCACCTCCGCAGGGCCTTCCCCTTGAGGGCGTGCTCGGCAACGGCGACAGCGGCGGCCCGCTGCTGATCAGTAAGGAAGGGACCTGGCAGCTGGTGGGCCTCGGCTCCTGGATCACCGCCGTTCCCGAGCATGCGCTAGAGGCGGGCTTCTATGGCCAGGTGGTTTACAACGTCCGCGTGTCCCGCTACCTCAACTGGATCGAAAGCATCATCGAGCGTGATGCGTCACGTTAATGGTGCATCCGGGCAGCCTTCCGCGCAGGTGTTCGCCCGGTCTCAAGTCATGCGACGGGTGTTCGTATCCTTCCCGCCATGGCCTCTTCTTCGTTCAAATTCCCTGCGTGCATGACCGCCTCCCGGCCATCCGGGTGGGTGCAGAGCGGCGAGCGCTGGGATCTGTGGTGGAACGGCCGTTCGGTGGCCCGTATCGTGCCGCATGCCGCGCTCGGGTTCCGCCTGTACCTGGACGCACGCAAGATGTCACAGGCCAAGGTCGTGTCCGCCACCAGCACCCGTCAGGCCAAGCGCTACGCCGAGCGCTGGTGTGCTGCACGGCTCTGCCCGCAGTTGCCTCTGCGCGATGCGGTGGCGCGGTTGGTGGCTGTTGCGCCCGGCGCGGGCGCCGTGCCCTCGCAGCTGCTGACGCGGGAGCAGCGGCAGCAGGCCCGGCGCCTGGCTGAAGCCGGGGCAGGGGAGATGGGGCGGATCAAGGAAGCGCTGGCACCAAGGCCGCGCATGATGGCCGCCAGGCCCGAGGTGCAGGGACGAGGTGGAACCTGGTCTGTACCCGGCCAGGTTCCATCCTCCCCGCGCCGAAACGGGAACACATCCCCAGCCAGGACTACGCCGAGAGCTCCTCACGCACGATCCGGGCCCCTTCGCTGAGCGCACGCAGCTTGCCCCGTGCCACTTCACGGGCCAGCGGCGCCATGCCGCAGTTGGTGCTCGGGTAAAGCTTGTCGGCATCCACGAACTGCAGGGCCTTGCGCAGGGTGTTGGCTACTTCATCGGCGGTCTCCACCGTGCTGGACGCCACATCGATGGCGCCCACCATCACTTTCTTGCCACGCACCAGCTCGATCAGGTCGATCGGTACGTGCGAGTTCTGGCATTCCAGCGAGATGATGTCGAGGCTGGAGGTCTGCAGCTTGGGGAACGATTCTTCATACTGTCGCCATTCCGAGCCCAGTGTCTGCTTCCAGTCGGTGTTGGCCTTGATGCCATAGCCGTAGCAGATGTGCACCGCCGTTTGGCACTTCAGCCCTTCGATCGCACGTTCCAGCGCGGCCACGCCCCAGTCGTTCACTTCGTCGAAGAACACATTGAAGGCGGGCTCGTCGAACTGGATGATGTCCACGCCGGCGGCCTCCAGCTCCCTTGCCTCTTCGTTGAGGATCTTCGCGAATTCCCACGCCAGCTTCTCACGGCTCTTGTAGTGGGCGTCATACAGCGTGTCGATCATGGTCATCGGGCCGGGCAGTGCCCACTTGATCGGCTGCGTGGTCTGCCGGCGCAGGAACTTCGCATCCTCGACGAACACCGGTTTCGGGCGGCTGACGGCGCCAACCACAGTCGGCACGCTTGCATCGTAGCGGTTGCGGATGCGGACCGTTTCGCGCTTCTCGAAATCGACACCGCTGAGGTGCTCGATGAAGGTGGTGACAAAATGCTGCCGGGTCTGCTCGCCGTCGCTGACGATATCGATGCCGGCGTGCTGCTGTTCCTGCAGGGACAGGCGCAGTGCATCCTGCTTGCCTTCAATCAGGCCGTCGTCCTGCAGCTTCCAGGGTGACCAGAGCTTCTCGGGCTCGGCCAGCCACGATGGCTTGGGCAGGCTGCCTGCGGTGGAGGTGGGAAGCAGTTTCTTCGTCGACATTGCGTCTTGTTTCCTGGGGGCGAATGGGAAATCGATGGCTCAGCGGGCAGCCCACTGCTCAAGCACGGCGCGGTACGGCTTGATGAAGTGCTCTTCGGTGAACTTGCCCTGCTTGACCGCCAGCTGGCTGCGCTCTTCGCGGTCGTAGACGATGCGGGTGGACGAATAGTCCTGGTGCTTCAGGCTCGGCTGGTAGACCTTGCCGGCCACGGAGTTGGCGTTGTAGATCTCCGGGCGATAGATCTTCTGGAAGGCTTCCATGGTGCTGATGGTGCCGATCAGCTCCAGGTTCGAGTAATCGCCCAGCAGATCGCCCTGGAAATAGAACGCCAGCGGCGCAACGCTGCCCGGCGGCATGAAGTAGCGCACCTGCAGGCCCATCTTGTCGAAGTACTGGTCAGTGGGTGAGAACTCGCCCTGGCGGTATTCCACGCCCAGGATCGGGTGATGGTTCTCGGTGCGGTGATAGGTCTTGCTGCTGGAAACGCTGATGCAGATCACCGGCCCCTTGCTGAAGTTGGCGCGGTAGGCGTCAGACTCCAGGAAATGCTTGAACAGCTTGCCGTGCAGGTCGCCAAATCCCTCCGGAATGCCGAAGGTGGTCTTGCCCTCGTTGCTGGCCGGCAGCACCACGCTGAAATCATAGTCGCGTACATAGGACGAGAAATTGTTGCCGACGATGCCTTCGGTGCGGGCACCGGTGCGGGTGTCGACGATGGTCGGTCGCAACACCTCGATCAGCGGGAACGGATCACTGCCATCGGCACCGTCGATGTGCATCTCCACCGAGATGATGTCCAGCTCGACCGCGTAGCGGTCCGCGCTGGGGTTGTCCCAGTGCGCCAGATCGTTGAAGCGATTGTTGATCATGCTGATCGTGTTGCGCAGGTTTTCCTGGCGCGCCGCGCCGCGGGCCAGGTTGGCGAAATTGGTGGTGATGCGCGTCCCATCGGCGGGCTGGTAATCCTCGTTGAAGGGGATGCGCGTGATGCTGAAGGTGAAGGTGTCGGTCGTCATGTGAGGCGTTCCGTAGTGCGGGGCGACATCCGGATGCGGGCGAAGGCATCCGGCATTCAAAGTGCTGCGGCGGTCTCAGGTGCGGCGGTGCGATGGCGGGGCAGGGCCAGCAGTGGCATGGCCCGCCGCACCGCCAGCCGTGCCCGCTCGATCAGGGCATCGTTGTGCACGCGGCCGTCGGCGAAATCGCGGTCGGTGGCGTAGATACCCAGCGGCAGGGTGCGCGCCTGGAAGAAGCTGAAGAGCGGGCGCAGTTGATGGTCGATCACCAGCGAATGGCGCTCGCTGCCGCCGGTGGCGGCCAGCAGGATGGGGGTGTCGACCAGTGCGTCCTGATGGACGAAGTCGAAGAAGTGCTTGAACAGCCCTGTGTACGAGCCGCGATAGACCGGCGTGCTCACCACCAGTACATCGGCCTGCTCGACGGCGGCCAACTGGCGTTCCACGATGTCGGGCAGCTGCGAACGCCAGAGCGCACCGGCCAGCTGCGGGGCCAGTTCGCCCAGTTCAACCAGGTGCTGCTCGCTATGGGTCTCCTCGCCGATCAGGCCCAGTAGATGCTCGGCCAGGGTGGCGGCCTTGGAGGGGCGCTGCAGTCCGCCGGAAACGGCGACGATTCGAAGGGGGCGGGTAGGTGAAAGCATGACCCGATGCTAGCCACGCCCTTCCATGACGTAAAATGGTATTACTTCACCAATCCATGAGCGGGATTCATCATCATGCTGGAGCGGATCCACCTCAGTATCGTGCAGCAGGTCGAGCAGCAGGGCTCGCTCACCGCTGCGGCCGGCGTGCTCAACCTGACCCAGTCGGCGCTCAGCCACAGCATGAAAAAGCTGGAGCAGCAGCTTGGCACCGATGTCTGGCTGCGCGAAGGCCGCAGCCTGCGGCTGACCCAGGCCGGGCAGTACCTGCTGGCGGTTGCCAACCGGGTGCTGCCACAGCTGGACCTGGCCGAGGAGCGGCTGGGCCAGTTCGCACAGGGCGAGCGTGGCGCCCTGCGCATCGGCATGGAGTGCCACCCCTGCTACCAGTGGCTGCTGAAGATCGTCTCGCCTTACCTGGCCGCGTGGCCGGACGTGGATGTGGACGTCAAACAGAAGTTCCAGTTCGGCGGCATCGGCGCGTTGTTCGGCTACGAAATCGACCTGCTGGTCACCCCCGATCCGTTGCTGAAGCCGGGCCTGAAGTTCATCCCGGTGTTCGACTACGAGCAGGTGCTGGTGGTGGCCAAGAGCCACGCCCTGGCCAAGGTGGATTACGTGAAGCCGCGCCAGCTCGGCCAGGAAGTGCTGATCAGCTACCCGGTGCCGTTCGAGCGCTTGGATATCTACAACCAGTTCCTGCTGCCGGCTGGCATCACACCGCGCCGCCACAAGGCCATTGAAACCACCGACATCATGATGCAGATGGTGGCCAGCGGCCGCGGCGTGGCCGCCATGCCGCGCTGGCTGGTGGAGGAGTACGCCGCGCGCATGGACGTGGTGCCCGTGCGCCTGGGTGCCAAAGGTATCCCCAAGCAGATCTATCTGGGTGCACGCGAGGCGGATACCGGCATCGACTACCTGCAGTCCTTCATTGAACTGGCCCGTAACAGCTCGCCGCTTGCCGGCAATGCAAGCGGAGCCCGTTGATGCCTGCATCTGGATCACTGCGGACGGAAGCCTTCATCAACACCTTTTCACTGGAGGTCAGCGCGAAGGCCATGCCCGCGCTGCGCGCGGAGGCCGCCCGCGTACCGCATGGCACGACGATCTCCATTCCCTACCTGGCCAGTGAGGATGACGACGCACGCCTGGCTGCCGCGCGCATGGTGCGCGCGCTCGGCTTTGAGCCGATGCTACATCTGTCTGCGCGCCGCATCGGCTCGCGTGCGGTACTCGAGCGGTTCCTGGAGCGTGCTGCGAGCGAGGCCGGTGTCGAACAATGCCTGGTAATCGCCGGTGACCTCGCCACGCCTGCCGGGCCGTTTGCTGACAGTGCTTCGATCATCGAGACCGGACTTCTTGAGCGTTTCGGCATCAGAGTCGTGGGTATCGGCGGACACCCGGAAGGCCATCCAGTGATGAGCAGTGACGATCGCTGGCAGGCGCTTGAACGCAAGTGCCAGGCCATCGAAGCGCGCGGAATGGCGCCGTTGATCATCACCCAGTTCGCCTTCGATGCCGATATGGTGCTTGCTTGGCTGGCTGTACTGCGCGCTCGTGGCATCAACGTTCCGGTGCTGGTCGGTGTGCCGGGGCCAGCAAGCATTGCGCGGCTGGTGCGTTACGCCGCGATGTGCGGCGTGGGCGCAAGTGCATCGATGCTGGCCAGGTACGGCATCTCGATCGGCCGGCTGCTGGGAACGGCAGGGCCGGAGGTGTTTGTCGACCGTCTCGTGCAGGGGCTGACCGACGCTCATGGCATGATCAGCCCGCACCTGTTCCCGTTCGGCGGCATCGCGCCGTCACTGGATTGGATTGAGCGGTACCGGCTCCGGGGCCCGTTTCCCCGGGTTCGTCGTTGAATGCCGCGGCTTGGTCGCATGCCGTCCCTGCGCCGGTTGTGTTCGGCTAGGCTGCAGCCACTGACCGCAAGGATGAAGCGCCGATGATTCGCTGGTTGTTCTTGGCACTTGCTGCGCTGCCGTTCGCTGCCAGCGCTGTAGTCATCCGCCACGACGTTGACGATGATCGATACCGGATCGGCGGATCCGAGTTTCCGGCCCTGGCCGACATGCCCGGCGAAGGGCAGGGCGTTCTGATCGCCCCCAGCTGGGTGCTGACAGCGGCACACGCCGCGCCGATGGAAGGGATGGGGCAGACCATCACCATCGATGGGAAGGGCTACGGCGTGGAACGCGTATTCCTGCATCCTGGTTACCGGAGAATGCCTGACGCCTTGGGCAAGGAGGCATTGGCAACGGGAAGTCCTGCGAAGATCCACGCTTTCCTGGCCGGGTCGGATGACATTGCATTGATCCGGCTCGCCACCCCCGTGAACGATGTGCAGCCCGTAGCGCTCTATCGCGGCACTGCCGAGGTCGCGCAGGTCGCCGCCTTGGTCGGAAAGGGCGCCACCGGCAATGGATCGGTTGGACTGTTGCCGGGCGGGCCGCATCGCACCACTTTGCGGCGGGCGTACAACGCTATTACCGGCGGAAACGATCGTTATCTCTGGTATCGGTTCGATGCCCCGCCACAGGGACTTCCACTTGAAGGCGTGTTGGGCAGCGGCGATAGTGGCGGCCCACTGGTGATCAAGGATCGCGGCGTCTGGCAGCTGGTCGGCCTGGGCTCCTGGATTACCGCCGTTCCCGAGCATGCCCTTGAGGCAGGTTTCTATGGTCAGGTGGTGCACAACGTTCGGGTGTCGCGCTATGTGGATTGGATCGAGAGCACCCTGAGTGCGCCAGATTATCGTCCAGTAACACCCGAAGACTGACAGCTGTCACTGGCTACACCCCGGGCGGAAGCGAATAGTGAGCGCCAAGGCGAGGGCACCTCGCCACCACTCAGCCACCACTCACCAAGGGGACCGCTCATGAACATGCTCCAGCACCTCGCCTCGCAGACGCCGATCTGGGTCTGGCTGCTCCTGGCCTTCCTGATCACCCGTGGCATCGCCGCCATGAAGCCGGCCGAGACCTCGCTGCAGAAGCTGGCGATCGTGCCCGCCCTGTTTGCCGTCTGGGGTGCGTGGTCGATCAGCCATCGCTTCGGCGCGTCGCTGATCGCCTGGAGCGAGTGGCTCGCAGGCATTGCCACGGGCGCTGCGCTTGGCTGGCTGCTGTTGAATCGACTGAAGCTGACGCTGGACCGCAGCACCGGCAAGCTCTGGCGCAGTGCGGACTTCAGCCTGCTGCCGCTGCTGCTGGTCACCTTCCTGGTGAAGTACGGGTTCGAAGTCGCATTTGCGGTATCGCCGTCGCTGCCCGCCAATGCCGGCTTCAGTGCCGCCTACCTGCTGTTGTCGGGTGGATTCACCGGTCTCTTCATTGGCAAGTACTGCCGCTACCTGGCCTCGCTGCGACGAGGCGCGGAATCGGCCGAAAGGTCAGCATCGGCCCACCCATAGAGTTATTTGTCAGGCCGGAAAGACAGGTGCCGCTTGAAGGTGGCACTCGGCTCGCGTCCTTCATCAGGAGGAAACAAGGAAATAAGTCCAGCTTCCACAGCACGGGGACGCATCGCTATCCCTGCGCCCTCCGCCCGATCTATATCTACAGCGCTTACAGTTCCATCCCGTCGTATGTGCATGATCCACTCCAATTCGCCATTGAACTGATCAGGCGCTATTGACGAATCGTAGTTGGGCCGACCGAGGACATAGGGCATGTCAGGTGCAATGTCTGAAATGAGTGCATCGACCGTCGGAAACACATCAACGGTTTGAGATCCCACGACATGGTCCTGTCCGTTCACCCTGACCTGATAGGTCCACTTCCCGGCCGGTGCGCCGGCCGGGAACTCGGCCGGGACACATCGCTTGCGTCCATCTGCATCGTTGAAGCGCGTGCTCACGAGCTGTTTGCCGTCAGCATCCATCGCGCGTAGCTCAATACTTTTGACCTCGATGTCGGCGTTCAGAATAGCGAAGCAGACTTGGTGGTCAAACTGTCCATCCAGTGCGAACGAGCGTGTTTCCTGCCGGGCAAGCGCACCTTCTGGGGTCTTTGTCCATAGGAATTCTATGTACGCGTCCCGTGTTGGCAAAGGAGCGGCTTCCGCAACTCCGCCTCCCCAGAGAAAGGCTGGCAAAATCAAAAAGCAAACCCTGAACATGATTGACCTCGCAGAGTCAGGAACTGCTGGCGGCAGGGAAGCCCTGCCGCCAGACTCAAGCGCCGAAGTGGCGATTACTCAATTACGGGGTGGGTCGTCGGCGGGTCGCTCTTTGGTGTGCAATTGCCGCCGTCCTTCCAGGAGTCGGTTGGCTGGCTCGTACCATTGCCACCACTCACCCGGAGCACCTCTTCACGAGAAAGAATACGTCCGAGCACACGATTCTCGGATGCCTCAACACCCGCTACGTTTGACTTCTTGAACATGAACTTCTCCTTGTTGTCAGCGGCCTAGGCCGCGTGTCCGGTGCGGCAGTTGCCGCACCCACGATGGGCCGCGGGCTGCGGCAACCATTCGTTCCGAGCGTCTGCAACCTCGCAGACAAAGCACCATTCATTCATTTCGAAATCACGCCGTGTTCGAAAGCAGAGGCCGTGATGCCATTCAAAGTCAATGCATCGCTGTGTGGCGTGTAGCGGAAATCCGCCTTGCCATACTCAAGGAACTGGCAGAACGCGTCGAGAACAGGCAGGTCGGCGCACCACGTCTCGATGAAGAAGAATTGTCCGGCCTCATTGACCTCCATGAAGCACCACCTGCCTTCGGGCGTGATGATGAAATCAAATCCGCCACTGACAATTCCCAACTTGGCCATCAACGCAATGCAGCGTGCGTGGACATCATCAGGCAGGATCGCTGGTTCGCAACGCGTAATCGAGTTCTGGTCCAGCCGCCAGTCAACATCACCACTCTCCAGCGCCGATGATTCTATCCGGACCGCAAAGCAACTCTTACCGAAGAACTGTGCACGGACTTCGTAGTGCTTGTCGACCTTGTCCTGGAATATTCCGGGTGTTGTTCTAAGGATACGGTCGCAGGGCAGGTCCGCCAAAGCTACCTCAGCGGTGTACGTTTTGCGAACCACGCCATCTTCTTTCCAGATACACCCACCCAGCGGCTTGTAGATGCAGGCGATGCCCTCCGACAGGAACTGGCGGATATCTCCGGGATCATTGCTGATAAGGGTGCGAGGAATGTCGATTCCCAATTCCAGCGCATAACGGAGTTGCCGTACCTTGGACTCGCAGAGCAGTGAAGCGGCGTGAGGATTCACCCAGAATGCTTGAGAGAAAGCCTCGGGATGCGATCGCTCGGCCATCCTCAATTCTTCTGTGGCGAATTCCTGGTCGAGCGGGTCCACATAGGATGGGGCCGAAATAATGCGCCTTCTTCTGTACCAGACGACATCGACATCGTCCGATGAAATGTCACCACCGGCTGTATGAAGTCGTCCGGTCAAGGTGCCTTCAGAGAACGCAAGGCTGCTGGTGTTGCTTTCAGGTACGCGATCGCCTCGCCACTCGAGCACACGATTGCCGCGGACACGAAGGGCATGCCCGACAACCTTCGCATGGAAGTCACCTTCAACGGTGTGGATCAGAATGGTCCGCGGACCGCCGCGTTGAGCCACTGGGGAGGGCTGTTGAGCTGAGTTGTCAGGCAAGACTGCGGGCTCCTTCTTCAAGGTGTTGGTGCGGATGAGTACTTCCAGAGCGCTCATCCACCTTCATAAAAGAAGTAAGGTCAACCACGCGGTCGGCGCTGGAGATGGTTTCCTGGCGGTGCGCGAAGATGATGCGGGTCGCCCTGAGATTCGATACGTTGTGGTTGATTTCACGCTCGGTGCGGACATCGAGATGACTGGTCGCTTCATCAAGGATGAGGATCTTCGGGCGCTTATAGAATGCGCGCGCAAGCAGAAGTCGCTGCTGTTGTCCCCCGGACAGCGCTGCCCCCATGTCTCCGACCAGTGATTCATAGCCCATAGGCAATGCGACGATGTCCGCGTGGATCCCGGCCATCGTCGCTGCCTCCACGATGGCCTCGATGGTCCCATCTGAATCGAAGAACGAAATGTTGTCTGCGATGGTTCCAGCAAAGAGGGTGTCGTCCTGCATGACCACACCGACCAGATCCCGGTAGGACGCAAGGCCGAATGAGCGGATATCCACCCCGTCAATCTCCACCGAGCCCTCGGTAGGCTCCAGCAAGCCCACCATCAATCGTGAAAGCGTGCTCTTGCCGTATCCGCTGGGACCTATGATCGCCACGGATTCGCCGTCCTTGAACTCGATAGTGACATTGCGGAAAACCCACGGATCCGACTGGGAGTAGCGAAATCCGATATTGTTGAGGCGGATTCGTGCCTTCGGTGATCGGCCGCTGTGCGTACTGCTGACATTCTGTTCTTCCTCTGCCAGCGCCACGTCAGCAATACGTTCCGCATGCAGTCTCAGCATGCGGAACTCGACGATCTTGTCGACCAACCCTCCGGCCTTCTGTGCGAACTGGTCGGCATACGCCACGAACGCAACCAGCATGCCGGCAGAGAAGCTGCCCGACATCACCAGATGTGCGCCAAGAGCCACGATGAGCACGCGCTGCAGCCCGGAAATCGTGCTGCCCATGACGCCGAAGCCCAACGTGTATCGCTGCACCTGCATCGCACGCTTGTTGGCCTCCATGGTCGCGCTGGCGAGCCGAGCGCGCCGCAGGCCCTGCTTGTTTCCAAGTTTGATGGCCTGGATTCCGCGCACCGATTCCATCAGCTCACTTTGCTGGCGCGCCCAGTAAACCAGCTGCTCTTCGTTCAGATGCCAGAGCCGCCTGTAGAGAATCCAGCGCGTCAGCGTATAAACCGCCACAACGGCGCAGACCAGTAGCGCGAGCTTCGCGCTGTAAAGGCAGATGACGAACAGCGCCAGAGTGCCCATCACTCCATCGAGCACGGCTTCGATGAAATTTCCCGTCAGTGTGTTCTGGATCGCATGCACGGATGAGAAGCGCGATAGCACATCACCCATGTGCCGCTTCTGGAAGAAGGACAGGGGAAGCCGGAGCAGATGGCTGAATAGATTACTGATCCATTCTGTGTTCAGCGCCGCCCCCAGCCAACTGATGATCCACGCGCGCACAAGCTGCAGTGCTGCCGACACAAGCAGGATGACAGAGAACCCCAGTGCCATCAGCACAAGCAGGCCTCTGTCGGTCGAGAGGATGACATGATCAATCACCCATTGAACCTGGAACGGCAGCGTCAATGCCAGGACCTCGATCGCCAATGCAAGGCCAAGCAACTGCAATGCCGCCCCGGGCAAGCCGCTGACATCTCCGGCCAGCCGTTGCAAGCTGATTGAATGACGCTCCTTGATGGGGTTGAAGGTGGCCCGCGGGCTCAGTTCAAGCAGGACGCCGGTAAAGTGCCGCCCAGTCTCCGCCAGCGTCAGACGTCGAATGCCACGCGAGGGGTCATGAATTTCAAGCCCTTTGCCGCTTACACGGCGCAGTACCACGAAGTGGGTCATGTCCCAGTGCAGGATGCAGGGAAGTTGGGCGTTGGGGATATCTTCAAGATCCACCTTGATGGGCCTTGACTCGAATCCGAGCTCGTCCGCGATCCGCATGACATCTGCCAGATGCATGCCCTTCAGCGAAGAGTCGAATCTTCGGCGGAGGCTGGACAGGTCCAGCTCATGCCCATGGAAATTGGCAACCATTGCCAAGCATGCCAAGCCGCATTCCGCGGCTTCGGACTGATGAATCATCGGCAATCGACGCGACGCCATCCATTCTGAAAACGAAGTCATGCTCATCGCCTGTCGGTGTCCGCTGAGCCCACTGCTGGACGATCTTGAGCCAGTCGATAGAGCGGGTCGAAGACCCACTCAACCAGCCGCCGGGTCTCAACGCTGATGTCCGCTTCCAGCCCCATGCCGGGCTTCAATGATTCATTCCGTCCGTACACCGCCATCACCTGGCGCTCCAGCGCCACTTCAACGCGGTATCGTGGCGCATCCACTGCCGTGCCCAGCAAGCGGGACTGCGCATCAGGGGGGGCTGCGCTTCGCGAAACCGAAAGCACCCGCCCACGCTGCTGACCGAATTTCTGATACGGGTAGGCCTCATAGCGAAGGGCAACGGGCTTTCCTGCATCGACAAAGCCGATGGCACTGGATGGCACCCATAGCTCGGCCACGAGCTCCGAGTCGTGAGGCAGGAGGCTGAGTGCCGTTTGACCCGCAGACACTGCCTGCCCCGGTTTGATAAGCACACTGGTCACGGTTCCGCTTACCCGTGCTCGAAGCGTGACTGCGGCCCTTGCGGCGTTCTCGGCCAATGATTGCTCGACATCTGCCACATCTCTACGCGTCCGGTTTTCCTGACCGCGCAGGGTTGGCTCGAGCTGCGCAAGCGCAGACGTTGCCTCGTCGGCCTGCTGTACAAGAAGCCGCCGCTGAGCCTCCAGTTCAATCTGGTTCGCACGGTGCTGCAGAACGCTGTCACGCTGCTGGAGCATCTGGTATCTGCTGATCACCTCGGCACTCTCGACCCGCAGCCATTCCTGATACAGCTCATCAGCACTGTCCGCACGCTGTTTCTGCAACCCGGCCTGCCGTGCCTTCTCCTCGGCCCGTGAGTGAAGGTTACGCAGGCGCTCCTGTATCTCGTGGCGCTGCATGTCGCCCAGACTACGATGCAGTACAAGGTCTGACTGCAGGCCCTGCTGCTTGACGCGGAGCTGTTCGGCGACGAGGGCCTGGGTTTCGCCCAGCGCGACGCTGTCCTGCGGCATGGAGACTTCGACGAGCGGCTGGCCGGCGACAACGATATCCCCTTCATGCGCCAGGATCCGGGAAACAACACCGGGCCCGGCGACGCTTACAGCAATCAATCCGCTGTCAGGGACCAGGGTGCCGTGCACACGCTCATGCCGCGTATATCGGCCTGCAATCAGCAAGCCGAGGATGGCTATGGTGGAAGCGGCGCCAATGGCAAAGAATATCCAGCCGACGCGAGGGGCGCGAAACCCTATCTTTCCAAGCCTTTCGTCCTGCTTTGCCTGGAGTACTTCCCTGCGGAACAACTCATCGGACATCCATTGCCCTCTAAGGCCTGGGGTGCGACAGCATGACTTCCGTGATCTGCGTGATTTGATATCACCGCACGTCTACGCTGTCAATTTGCAGCACGGCATGCCCAGGCACTCGGCCTTGGTCTGATACAGCAACCGGGGATAGGCTGGCTCGCGATACTCGTAATCCATGACCATTGGAATTCCCAGGCTGAAAGCCACGGGGAAAAGTTGACGGCAACGCGCCCGCCATCGTGCTGAGTACCTAGGGAAACATTGGCGGGGCCTGTCGAGTCGATGCTGCATCCTGCGCCCGAACTGGTCGACGCTCGTAATTGCCATGACGTGCCTGGCAATGAAGATCGATGGTTTCCTCGCGGGAGCGTTCGTCGCGGCGCGATAAGGCCTTCGCCAGCCCCTCATCCTGAACCTTGGCTTCCGGCGTTGCCGCAAAGATCGATTTCATCGACCTTTACCTTGCTTCGGCCTCAGATACATTGAAGATCCGCGAGCAGGTGCAGGCAGTGGGGTTGCCGGTCATCGGCTGGCCGTGCAGAGAGAATGCGTCCGCCAATAGACGTGACCAGCTTCGCGAATGTGTATTTGAAACTTGCTCCTCCCCCCTGTAAAGCTGAGTGATTGTACGAAGCAGGGGGTAGGGGTGTCGCACGCTTGGGCGCAGCATCTTCTGCTCAATCCTCAGGTACCTTCTGACACTTTCGATTCCCTGCTGGACGACGTGACGCTGCGACGAACGCGCCGGAACGCAAGCGCACTGACAACGGCCAAGACACAGGCACATACGCCCGCGTAAGCCATGGCAAGCTGGTAGCCGAAGATCAGCGACTGGTGCGCAACATCGCTGGACACCACCTGGCCAGTGACCGCCAACTCATCCAGGCGCGCAGTACCTGCGGACAATCCCTCCGCAAGCGACCGCAGATGCGAAGGGGCGCCTCTGGGCAGGTTCGTTTCAAGTGCGTAGTAGGTACCTTTCACCAGAATCAACCCCGCCACGGCGATGTTGATGGCGAGGCTGATGAATCTGGCGCTGGTGTCCATGCCGGACGCCATGCTGGCGCGATCGCTGGGTACGGAGCTGGTCGTCGTGTTGGTGATGGGCGTATTGATCACCCCCAGGCCCGAGCCGGCAAGCACGCAGCCTGGCAGCAGGGTCAGCCAGCTCGCGTTTTCCGCGCCTGCACCGATCGCCATCATGAGTATTCCGCCGCCCATGACAAACATCCCGGCAGGGATCACGCGCTCGGGCCCGTAGCGCACCGCGAGACGCTCGCCATACGGCGGCAGCAGCAGCGACGGCAATGTGTATGCCAGGACGGACAGGCCGGTCGCGATGCTTGAGTAGCCAAGTCCATGCTGGAAGAACAAGGGCAGGTACACCATCAGTGGCCAGAAACTGAAGTTCATGCCCATCGAGCCCAGCAATGCGCCCGAGAAGCGCCGGTTGCCGAAGATGGAAAAATCGAACATCGGGTCCGGCACCCTGCGCTCGACCGCAATGAATACCGCCAGGCTGATGACGGCAATCAGAGCGGCCGCCATGGAAGAGGCACTTCCAATGCCCGCAGGAATGCCCTGGGTGATGTACCAGGTAAAGGAAAAGACGGCCACTGACAGCGAGACGATCCCCGCAAGGTCCAGTTTCCGTTGGCTTGGCGCCCGCGATTCGCGGATGCCCAGAACGGCAAGAACCGTCGCGCCCACTGCCAGGGGCGCATGCACCAGGAACACCCAGCTCCAGCTGCTGATGACCACGACGCCAGCACCAATGACTGGCCCGAAACCCAGCCCTATGCCGAAGACCACGCCCCATATGCCAAAGGCCTTGGCTCGCTGTGCGGAGTCACTGAACTGATGGGAAAGCACCGTAAACACGCAGACCAGCATTGCGCCTCCGGCTGCGCCCTGCAACGATCGGGCCACGATCAACGCCGTTCCGCTTCGTGCAAGGCCGCAGGCCAGGGAAGTAATGCCGAACAGCAACAGGCTGATCACGAAGATGCGCTTGCGCCCGTACCGATCCGCCAGTGCGCCGGCCGCCATCAGCACCGTCGTGCAGGCGAGGGTGTAGGCATTCATGATCCACTGCAGGCCGCTGAAGCTGCTGCCAAGCTCGGCCTCCAGAATCGGCAGGATGACCGGCACGCTCGAGATTTCCAGCCCGAACATCAGGGAAGCCAGGCATGCCGCAGAAAGCGTCAGGCTGTCTCGCACAGCAGGTGAAAGGGAAGTCATGGGTCTCCTCAGGCAGGTCCGGGCTCTGATGCGCGGCAAGGTCAAATGAAGCTGCGCGTGTCGAGTGAGGCGCCATCTTGGAGGTCCTTCGTGGATGATAAAAATGATTTGATTTAATAGAGTTGATCAATCTTCATCATGAATTGCTCCTGTGTTCTTTGACCCCGACCTGCTGCGCGCCTTTGTTGCTGTCGTAGACACCGGCGGCTTCACCAAGGCGGGGGAGCGCATGAACCTCAGCCAATCCGCCATCAGCCATCAGATCCGGAAGCTGGAAGAGCAGGCGGGCAGCGCCTTGCTGAAGCGGACCACCAGAAGCGTGACGCTCACCGAAGACGGCGAGGATTTCCTGCGCCATGCGGAGCAGATCCTTGCCGCCCAGAGCCTGCTGGTTCGCCGGTTCCAGAAGGCTCCCGTTACCGGGGCGGTGCGCCTGGGTGTGCCCGAGACCTATGCCGGCGACCGGTTGACCGCAATGCTGTCGCGCTTCTCCCGCAGATTCCCCGCGGTTCGGCTGGATGTCACCGTGGAGTCCTATGGGGCACTGAGCGAACAGATACAGGCGGGAACACTCGACCTGGCAGTGAATCTGTTCCTGCAAGAGGACGTTGAGTGGCCGCTTCTGAAGCGGACACGTTTCGTCTGGGCCATCGGTTCGGGATTCGAACACGAACCGGAAAAGGCGCTGCCGCTCGCACTCGCACCCAGCCCGTGCACGCACCGGGACGTGTGTATTGAAGCACTTGTTGACGCCGGCCTGGAGTGGCGCGTCACCTTTACCTCGGCCAGCCAGTAGGGCCTGCGATCGGCTGCAAAGTCCGGACTCGCCATCACTGTCGCTCTGCAGGATGACGTCCAGGATGGCCTGGTCGTTCCGGGCGGGGGATTGGGGCTTCCTGCGCTACCCGCTGCGAGCTTCCGGCTGATGCGCAGTTCGGCCGTCCGGACGCCTGCGATCGAGGCGTTGGAGGAGCAGTTGCTTGGCGCTGGTGATGGCGCGTGTTCGGTCCGTGCACTCAGTGCGGCGTGTTGAAGGTCCGCGACCGACCGCTACGCTTCGTGAAGCGCGGCAACGGATGCCGGCGAGAAAATGACGCTGGTCAACGGGGTTGGCTGCGTACTGAGCAGCATCATGGCGCAACCTAAAGTAGAGGCAGGATCACC
>JAPDRQ010000346.1:0-20458 GCA_030247915.1 Neophaeococcomyces mojaviensis
GGGGCATCCTGACCGTGGGTGCATTGGCCGTGGCCGGCGTGGGCATCCTTGCCGGCAACGTGGCCGGCAAGGGCCTGGGTTCTGACATTGCGTTTCTCGGCGTGATGGATCTGATTTCAACACCGATTTTCGCCCTGGTAGGACCGCTGATCCTGGGCGGTTCCATCCTCGCCAACGTCGTGCCCATGCTGCCCTTCATTCTCTGGGTTGGCGTCATCCTGGGCTGGATGGTCCTGGTTGTTGAAGCCGTCATTGCCTCGCCGTTGTGGGCCGTGGCCCACCTGGCACCCGATGGTGACGGTGTGGTCGGGCGTGGTGGCCAGGGTTACATGCTGGTGCTTTCGCTCACGCTTCGCCCGGCTCTGATGGTGCTGGGGCTGATCTGTGCCATCGCGATCATCGTGCCTATCGGGGAGCTGTTGAACAGCACGTTCGCCGACGTGTTCCGCATGAGCGTGATGCAAGACAACGCCTCCTGGGGTGGCTTGACCACGGTCGTGGTCGGGGTGTGCCTCTACGCGGCGTTGATGGTGACGATCATCACTAAGGTGTTCGGCTTGATCCACGTCATCCCTGACAACGTGTTGCGCTGGATCGGTGGCGGCGTGGACAACATGCTGGGCCAGAACGCTCAACCCTTGGCCGGTGCTGCAGAAGGCCAGTCCACCGCCTTGCTCGGTGCCGGTGTGGCGGCGGGTGCAATGACCAACCAGTTGGGCAACAAGCTGGCGGGTGCGGCCAAGGAACACGCCGCCCGGCAAGCCCGCGAAGACGAACACAACGAGCGCCAGGATGACGCAGCGCTGGAGGGCCTGGAGCGGTCCAGGGAAAAGGCTTGGAACGCTGAGGAAAAGGCCGAGGGCAGCACGTCGGCATCCAGTCAGGACCGTGCGGCCGATGCTCAGACGCGCCACGGCCAGGCAGCGGTGAACGTGGCCAGCCGGATGGATGAAGGCTTCGGCGAGCGCCTGGCCGAAGCCCGCCAGGCCGACCAGGGGACCGGTGGCACGGCTGCTCAAGACGCTTTGATCGCCAGCGAAGCCAGCAATGGACCGGATGCACAGCCCTACCAGCGGGCCTTGGCTGAGGCCCAGGCCGCGTTCGGGAAAGCCCAGCAGCACGCCCAGGCCAGCCAGACGTTGGCCCGCAACGGGGCACTGACGGGCCAGGGCGGCGGCGCAGGCATGAGCATGGCTGACAAAGCCGCCGCTCAGGCCCAGGCGTTGGACAGCGGGGCCGGTGACCACTACAGCAGCCGCCAGCAAGCGGTGGACGCAGCAGCGGCCGCGGATCCCAGCTTTGCCCAAGGCCTGGACGAAGCCAGGGCCGCTGGTAACGAGCAAGCGTTTGTGTCGGAAAAGGCCCAGTGGGCGGGCGTGCGGGAAGACGCGATGCGCAAGCGCCTGGCCGAAGGCGACCAGAACGTGAAACCCCTGCGGGCCAGCGACGCGATTTTGCGCCGGGCCGCTCAAGACGGAGTGTTGTGATCATGGCTTACCTGCCCACCCCACCAGCCGAGAAGGAGCGCCTTCGGGCGCTCTTCCGGAAAATGGCTGACCAGCAGATCGAAGAACTGAAGCGTAACGGCCCACCGGACGTGCGCCGTTTTCTGGAGACTTGGAACCCGGTGGCTTACGCCATCGAGGAAGAAGCCAAACGCATCAAAGCCCGCGACCAGGAGACGGCCAACCTGGAGGCCCAGCGTCGGAACGGTGCCCTGCTTGCGGCACAAGAGCGTGGCCGGCGGGAAGCCCGGGAATACGCCGAACGTGAGCGCAAACGTTGGCTGGCCGAACAGGAGCGCCGCCATGAGAAATAATATTATATCATATAATATGCTTCCATGTTCGCCGGGGCCCCAGACCCTTGCCCAGCTGCGCGGGCACAGCAACTACCTGGCTGTGATGGAAGCGCTGGATCCGGCTGTTCGCACCTGCTCGCTGGCCGAGGCCATGCGGGGTTCTGCGTTGATCGGCAACATTGCGGGCGTCCTGGCGTTGCTCGATGCCGGCGTGCCGGCGACCAGCAGCGACTTGGAGGCGGCGTTGATCAGCGTCCAGCCAGGAGGCTTGGCGGCGGCCCGGCTCTTGTTTGATGCCGGCGCACGCCTGGCCCACGTCCACTGAAAATGCCGCCTTCGGGCGGCTTCCAATGGGCGTTCAAATCTGCGGACAACTTCACGTTTCTGGGCCTTGACGATAATATAATATTATATACTATTATATTACCAAAAACGGAGAACCCCCATGAACACCACCCCTTCCATTGCTCCCGCCGCTCCCGCCGCTCCCGTCTTGCGTTACGAAACGGCCCTGAGTGCCGATGCTCGGCAGCGGCAGCTGAAAGCCCGCACCCAGCTTTGGGCACCCGATGCTTGTTACCGCGCCGCCGTCCAGGCCATGCCTCCCCAGGACGTCGCCGCCGTTTTGGCGACCTGGGGCAAGTAACCCTGACAGACACATACTATATTATATAATAGTATAGTATAGAACAGGAAAACATCCATGCTGCAGCCTGTGGAAACCCTCCCCTTTGATCTGGCCAGCGTGCCTTGGCGGTCCATCGTGGCCGCCGGGGACCTGGTGACCTTTCGCCAGCTCCGCGCCCAAGGGGTGCCCTTGGCACCGTTGGCCCTGGTCGATCTGCTCGAACACCTGGCGTTGACCTATGGCCGATTGACCCCGGCCCTGGAAACCCGGTGGGTGCCTTGGGTCCGTCACTTGGTGGACGCCGGGGCCGTGCTGGAGGATCCGCGCCTACGGCGTGCTGCCAAGGCTTTGGCCAACCCGCGCCTGTGGTCGGCTTTGGAGGCCGCCGGGCTCTCCAGCAAAACAATATAATATTATATTATATGGAAACGAGCATTCCCCCAACCGATGAACTTGGCCCCGTGGCCCGCACCCTGGACTGGCTGGAAGACCTGGACGAATGCCCGGACACCGCCGCCCGTCGGGTGGCCTGGCTCCTGCTGCTGCCCCTGCTGATCGCCCTGCCGTTCCTGCGGCCGCTGCTCGATGTGCTGGACGAATGGATGGCATCCCAGCCGAAGGGCAGGGCAAGGCGATGGCTCCAGCTGCGCCGCCCGTCCGCCCGTTTCATGCGCCGGCTGGCTGTCCTGCTCTCGCTGACCGCCGCCGTGTGGTGCGTGGTCGTGCTGCGCTGGCTGGGCGTGATGACTTACTGAACCAAGCCGCCCAGGTGGAGCCTGGGGGCTTGACACTATAATATTATAGTATATTATATGCCCTAAGAGCCAGGGAAGCCGGGCTCTCCCACGAACAGAGAAACGCCATGAACCGCAACCGCTCAACTCGCCGCCGTCGTCGTAACGCCAACCTGTCTTTCCTGGTGCTGCTGCCGCTCGCTGCGGTGGGTGGTCCCATTCTTGCCGCGTTCGCTTTCCTGTTCGCTGGTGCCACTTTCTTTTGATCGGAGCTTCCCCGCATGACCCCCGCAAAGCACGAAGCCCAAATGGGCAAATCCATCTCTGTAGCCAACGCCAAGGGCGGCGTGGGCAAAACCACCTTGGCGCTGACCGTGGCCGGTGCGTTGGCCGCCGCTGGCCAGCGGGTCCAGCTGGTGGACCTTGATCCCCAGGGTTCCAGCTTGGTGTGGTCAGGTATCCGAGCCGGGACGGGCAGGGCGCAGGTGTTCGATGTGACCGCCACCCCGGCCGCTGGATACGACTGGACGGTGTATGACCACCCCCCCGGCTTGCCGCAAAAGGTGAACACTCAGGCGCACGTGGTGCTGGTGCCCACGGTGCTGTCGATGCAGGACTACACCGCCACATCGCGTTTCATCCAGGAACTCCAGAAGTCGGGATCTCGCTTCCTGGTGTTGCCCAACCGCGTTGAGCTGGTGGCCTCTGATCAATCTTCGATGCTGGAACAGCTGTTTGCCGGAGAGGTCTACATGCCCAAGCGTTCGGGCTTGCAGCGGGCCTTCAACAACGGTGTGACCGTCTACGACGAACGCCCTGGCGTTCCGGGTGCCCCCTCGATCCGCAAGGACTTCGACCCGGTGATGAACGCGCTGATCGGCCTGCTGAACAACCCGGGCCTGCAACGCCTTTACGACGCCAACGGCTACCCCACCTCCCGCTGATTTGTAGGAAAACCCTGACATGAACGACAAAAAGCCCTCCCCCCCGAAGAAGACCACCCCCGACTGGGCGTCACAGCTCGCAGGCGTGGCCCCCGTGGTCGAACAGGTGGCCTTCAAGCCGACCGCTGCCGCCTTCCAGCACACGCTGGCCCCGGCTGGCCCGGGAGCCCCCAGGGCCGTGGTCAAGGCCAAGGTGCGTGCTGGCGATGACAACCCCACCAACGTGCTGGTGCGCGTGCCGGCGGTCACCCTGGAACGGCTCAAGGCGCTGACCGTGGGATCCCACACGGTTTCCATCGTAGCTCTGGCTGACTGGGCCTTGGACTACCTGGAGCAGACCGGCCAAGCCATCGAGACGAACGAACGGGGCTGATTTGGGGATTGGCAAATCCCCTTTGAAAATAAATGCATTTTGGGGGTTGACACCCCCAAATCCCCGCCTAGTCTGAAACCATCCCCCCAAGCTTAGGAGCGTTGTAAATGAGTATTTCGCCAAACGGCGCCCCCTTGGGGACGCAAGGCATCACAGACCTGGCAGACACCCCCAGCTGGCGTTCGCCGACCGAATACGTGGACCCGCTGACGGGGAGGTCCTGGCGCGCGGACACGCTTCACGACTTGCTGGCGCTGTTGGAAGAAAACGATGTTCGCTTGTTTGACAATGCGGAAATGGATCGCCTTGGCAAAACCCTAGGAAACGGTAAGGCTCCCAAGTTTGACCCTTCCCAACAGTGGGAACGGTTGCTGATCCGGTTGGACCACTACAAAGAGCCCATCGACGAGGTGCGCCGCATCATTGTCGAGGCCTTGGCCAATCCGAACGTGACCATTGTTGAAAACAAGGGGCAGGGACGGGTTCGTGAGTTCGACTTCAAAGGACGCCGTGCCGTCATCGCCCACCAAGTGCATTACGACCAGGACCGTGGACCGCATTTCATGGCTCAAGTGCACGTGTCGGGCCTGGACGCCCACGGCAACGTGTTGCCGCGTGCCTCTTTCCGCAAAGCGGAACATCAGGAAGTCATGGTTAAACAGATCAACGAAGCGCTGGCCCGCCATGGCTTCGCTCCGTTGGTGTTTTCCGCACGTGGAGCCGACTACGGAACAACCGTGGCCCAGCAAAAGGCACAGCTGACGCCGAAGCAAGCCGAGGAATACCGCGAAGCCGCAGAGAAGGGCGAACTGCCGCCGTTGCAGGAAGAAGACGAAGCGTTGGCCGACGCCGAGGCGATGCCGGCATCGTCTCGCAAGGAAATGCTGCGCCAAGCCGCACAGCAGGCTGGGGCAGAAGCGGCAACCCTGTTTGCCCAAGCCGCACAACGGCAGAAGCAAAACGCGATGTATCGCACTGCGCTGCGCGCCCTGGAGAACGAAGAACAGCACTTGGCACGCATCGGCACGCTGACGGCCAAACTGGAAGAAGCCACGGCGAACGCCGAACAGGCCGAAGCCCAGCACGCCGCCACGGTGGCCGAGCAGGCGACGGTGATCGAGCAGACCCAAGTTCGGGCCACCGAACTAGCCGAGCAACTGGAAACCACGGCGGGCCAGTTGTCGGAAACCGCCGCAGTGCTTGAAACCACGGAAGCCGATTTGGCCGATGCCCAAGCCAGCCTGGCAGCGGCCATGGCCGCCAAGGGCGAGCTGGAAACGTCGTTGGCCGGTGTGCGCGATGAACTGGCCACCGCCACAGCGGAAATCGAGCAGTTGGAAAACCGGTTGGAGAACAGCCAGACCGCATTGGCTCAAGCGAAGGAACAGAACACGCAGCTGGTGCGTGCACTGGACACCGAGCGTTTGGAGCGCAAGAACGAAGCCCAGGCGGCCGAAGCCGAGCTGGCCGAGGTGCGCCAAGAGCTGGCATCGGAGCGCAAGGCGCGGGAGAAGCTGGAAAGCCAGCTGGAAACCACCCGTTCCGGCCTGGCCGACGAACGCACCGCGCACAACGCCGTCAAGGTGGAGTTGCAGGCCGAAACCCGCCGCGCCGAGGCCGAGGCCAAGCGTGCGGGCACCGCCGAAACCGCCGCTGCCAAGGCTCAAAGCGAACTGGCCGCCCTGCGGGAACAGTTGGCCAGCGTCCAAGCCCAGGCCAAGGCCCATGCCGCCGACCTGGAGCGGGAACGCCTGGCACGTGAGCAAGCCGAACAGACCGCCCGCGTGGCCCTGTCGGCCCAGGCCACGGCCGAAGCCCAGCGCGACGCTCGCCCCACGCAGTCGGACCTGCAGGCGGCCCTGTCGGCGCAGGCCAAGGCCGAGGCCCAGCGCGACGCCCTGGCTGACCGCCTGGAACAGCTGACCAAGCCGCAGGATCCGGCTCCGGGCAGCAACGGACCGGCGGCGTAAGGGGTGAGCCATGAAACTCCCCACCGGCACCGATACCGATGCTCCTGCCCATCCCCGCGCTGACGACGACATAGCCGCTTTGCTGGCGGCTGCGGACGCGAGGATCCAGCAGCGCAAAACCGGTGGGGAGCTGTCGCCTCCCCCTCCCGTGGTGGTGGACCTGGCCGCCGAGCTTCGCCGGCCTTGGCTGTGGGTGCGCCCCTGGCGCTCCACGGCGGTGGCACCGCCGGACCTGGAGCGCGCCGAACCGCTTGGCCCGCTTCCAGGCTGCTCACGCAAAGCGTCAGCCTGGTGTTCCCGACCCGGTGACCCCACGGGCCCCTGGTGGGCCCTGCGTTTGGACGCTGGCGACGACTTGGACAGCGAAACCCTCGCGCGGTGCTGGCGGGTGTGGTGGCGTTCGCAGCTGCCGTTGTTTACCGACCTGGACGACTTGATGGCCGATGCCGGCGACAGCCCCGCCGCCCAGGCGTGGTTGGGGCTGACCTGGGAAGAAGCGGTGCGCCTGGGCGGCCGGGTGTCGCTGTTCCCAGCCCCTGGCCACCGCGATGAAAGCCACGTTCGTACGATGGCCAAAGGCTTACCGGGCTTGGGTTACGTCAACGCCTGGTTGCGTGCCCAGGGGGCACCCAAGCGGCAACCGAAGGTGACCACCTTGGAGGCCAACCAGCGGCACGCCTCGCTGGCCGTGGCATCCGCCCGGCAAGCCTTGGACTTTGCCCGCAAAGACCTGGCCCATGCCCGCAGCGAGCGGGGCAGGGCGCGGGTGCGCCTGGCCCAGGCCAAGGCAAACGACGTGGTGGGGACCACGCTTGCCGCGTTGGGGTTGCGCCGCGCCCTGGAGGCCGAAGCCAAACAAAAGGCCGTCACGCTGGCCGAAGCGGCGGTGATCGAAGCCAAGCGGCATTGCAGGGAAGCCGACGAAGCGTTGAAGGCCGAGCAGGACAAGTTGGCCACCGCAACCACTGCCCTGGAAAAGGCCGTGCGGGCTCGGTTGGAAGAAGCCCAAGCGGCCGCACCGCCTCCCGCCGCTTGACAGCTTTCGGGTTGCATGGGAACAGTGGGAACTGTGGGAACTGGGAACTTTTCCCGGTTTCATCCCTTGACAACCAAATACTATTATATAATATTATAGTATCTTAACCACGGAGACGGCCATGGCGGCATCCATGACCAGCGACAACCAACCTTTGGACGACCAGGACGCGCCTGCAGAAAAGGAACGTCCTTGGGCCAGCGTCAGCGAAGAAATGGAACTGCTGATGGCCGAAGGCGATCCCCTGGACGAGGGGGAAATCTTTTACAGCGGTTCCCTTGGGCAAATCACCCGCAAGGGGTTTTGGAAGCTGGACCGCGAGGGCATGCCGTATTGCGTCCATCCCCTGCCGCTGTGGCCGATTGAAACCATCGATGCGGAGGGCTCGTTGGACGCGCGTGGCGAACACACCATCGCCACTTATGTCCGTGTTCGCTTTGCCCGCATCCAGGGCGGTGTAGGAGAACTCAAACTTCCGCTGGGGGAACTGGGCGGTTTTGGCCGCCGTGACCATCCCCTGACCCGGGCGGGCTGGAAATCACCATCCAGCCGCCGGGCCGGAGCGGTGGAAGAACTGTTGACCCAAGCCCTGACTGATCTGGGCGAGCAGGGCAAACTGCCCGTGCGCAAGGGGTATGAAACCACGGGCTGGGTGGACCATGATCAACACATCCGCCCTGGCTCTGAACTGTATGTGGGCCATGCATTAGGCTCCACAATCACCGCCGGCTCGCGGGACGTGTGGGCCAAAGCCATGACCGAGTTGATGGATGACAGCGGCATCCTGTCGCTTTGCGTTGCCGCAGCGCTGGGCTCGCTGTTCCGTGGCGTGGTCCAGCTGCCCCACGACACCAGCCACATCCTGAGCCTGACTGGTGCTCCCAGTCGGGGCAAAACCACGATGCTCAAAGTGGTTTCCTCGCTGGCCGGTGTGCCGGCGAAGCCCAGCTACCTGGACGGTGCCAGCACCGCGCGGGGCTTGGAAAACCGCTTGGGAGCAAGCAACCACGGCTGGATGCTGCTGGACGAAGGGGATCAGCTCTTGATGCGCGATTCTGACGGTGGGGCCATCACGTTGATGTTCATCACCAACGGCGGTGGCCGTGAGAAATCATCGCAGAGCGGCCATGCTGTCCAAGGCGCTGGATGGAAAACCACGCTGATCATGACTGGCAACAAGTCGTTGCTGGACTTGGCCGCCAGTGCCAAGAAAGGCGAGGCCTTGACGACGCGTATTTTTGAGCTGGATATTCTCGATGCCGACTTGACGACGTTCTCCGAAATCTCGGCGCTGCCGGGACGTCTCCACGCATTGACGGAAAACCATGGCTGGGCTTACCCCGCAGCGGTGGACCACATCAGCAAGCACCGTGCCGAATGGGTCCAACTCTTTCTCGATAACGACAAAGAACTGCGTTCCAACCCGCGTTTGCGCCCGATTTTCAATGGCGATGAACGCCTGTTGGCCTTCTTTGAACTCGCCTTGCTGGGCGCGGACCTGGCCGAACACGCGATCAGCAAGACTGCCAGCGAGCGTTGCCACGATGCGGTGGCCATTGCCCTGGCGCGTTACGAACAAGAGCCCGAACAGGGCATCTCCCAATCGCTCCAGCGCCAGCACAAGTTGTTGCTGGACCTGCACGAATGGTTGTCGTTCAACGCCGGCCGCTTTGTGTGGAAAGGCTACGCGTGGAAAGAGCCGATGCGCATGCGCAGCACGTCCGGCGAAGAATACGAACCCATGACCGAGGGCGACCGGCAGATCGAGCAGGCCCGCCACCTCTCCAGCAGCGCTTTGGGCGGTGGACGCGGGGCGCTGGGTCAGGTCAAGCAGGTTCGCGTCATGAAAGACGAACTGGATTTTGAAGGCGAACTGGTCCTGGGCGCGGCCGCCCTGGACGAGCTGGAGCGTGTGGCCAAGATCGACCGGGCCGAGCTGACCACCGCCGCCAAGGCGTTTGGCTTGCTCCAGACCAACGACCAGGGCCGCGATGGTTACAAGCTGTCCGGTGCGCTCAAGGCCCAGCTGGGAGGCGGCTCGCGCGGGATGAAGTTGCTGTTGCGCAAGCCCGACCTGGCAGAACAGGCCCGGTTGTTGGCCGCTCGCCCAGTCACTGGGGCTTGGAAGCCGGCCGGCTGGAAAGACGACAGCGGCATGAGCGATTTGTGGGAACCCCAGGACACGGCCGCCCTGGAACAGGTGGCCCGCGAAAACGCAGAGCAGGACGCAGCTGGGTATGAACCGCTCCACGTGCCAGGCTTTGAAGACGTGGACGTGGATCCGCGTTACTCAACAGAAAGCATTGAAGCGCTGTTTGGAGGCAAGCCATGAACGTGCGTCCCATCGCCAAACCCTTGGGGTTGGCCATTGGCTCCCTGTCGGTGGGTGTCGCCGAGCAGGACGGGCATTTTTACGCCGAGGTGCCGCCCTTGGGCCGGTTGTCCGGATCAAGCCTGGAAGGGCTCGCAGCGGCCGTCAGCGACGCCCTGCAGGCGTTCCAGGAGCGGGGCAGGGCCCTGGAGGCCAACGAGCTGGAACGGGCCCTGGAAGTGGCCCACAAGCACCGCCGCGAAAGCCTGGCAAAGCTGGCCCAGCACGCCACCCTGGAAACGGCCAGGGAACACCGGGTGGCGGCCCTGCGTTACGCGGTGCTGGTGCTGTTGTTCATGCCCCTGTTGAAGCAAAGCGCCCCAGCTTGGAGGCTGGGGCGCTAAAGTGGTTCAACGGGCTGCGGATGCCGCCGCACCCCGTCGGGCCCCGGTCTTCGGACTGGGGCCCTTTTTGTTGACCGTCACCGTCGTGCCCGCCGGGCCTTTCTCAAACGCCACACGGGTGGGCACCAACGGTTGGACTTCCATCACTTCTTCCAGCAGATCCGGGTGACGGTCCAGCAGGTTGAACAGGTTGAACACAGCCGCCACGGGCTGGGCGTGGCCCTTTTCGTAACGGTTGAAGCCGTTGGGACCACCACCGGCCAGTTCTCCGGCCTGGTGCTGGGTCAGTTTCAGTTTGATGCGGACCTGGCGCAGTTTTTCACCCGCCGCCTTGCGGCCGCGGATGACCAGGTCATCGGCCGCCGCCAAGAACCGAGCCTGGCTCTCCGGTTCCAAAAACGTTTCTTCGCAGCGCTTGCACTGCTCGCCGGTCAGGTCGGGAACGTCGGTGGTCAGGGGGCCGCTGACCAGCGGCAGCGAGCCGCTGAACGCGACCAGGGAACCCATCGCACCACACGCCGGGCACTGGCCCGAAGCAAGGGTGGGGTAGTCGTGTCCGTGTTCGTGTTCCTTGGTCATGGTCACAGTCTCTTGAAGGAGATAACGAGCTTGGGCGGTGGGGCCAGGGCGGTGCTGCTCTTGGCGGGTGGATAAAAAATCATGAACTTGATGTAAGCCAGACCGTTGGGCGTGGGGCCGTGATACACGTCCTGCCAGAGCGTGTGGGTCGGGTCGTCTTCGGAAGTCATCGACTTGAAAAAGTGCCGGGGCTCCAGGTTGAGGATCGCAGCCACCGCGTGCTGCGTTTGTAGCCCCATCGCGGTAAAGCCTTGAACGGCCTTCCCTCCAAAAACCGAGGCTCCATGTTGCCCAACCACGGTTTTCACCTGGGAAAGCACGTAGTGCGGCGTCTGCTTTTCCCAAACGTCGATGGGCCCGACCTTGCGGACGGTGACCCCGGGCGGAAGCGGTTTGGCAGGCGGTGGGGTCATGGGCGGCTTCCTTGGCTGGCGTTCAATATACACCTTAGAGGTTAAAAATAAAGCGGTTGACAGTCTAGACTATATTGGTAAGGTTCAGGTTGTCCGGCGGGGTTCCGACCTTTCCCCGCAGGGCTGTTGGGGTTCCCCTCTCCGGGAATGGAAGTAGAAAGGAGCCCCGCCCCTGGCGGGGTTTTCTTTGCGCCGGCAGGACGCCGGCGTTTCCCCTCGGCCTGGCCCGCGTCGTGCGGGCCGTCTCCAAGCATCGGGTAGGGGCCAGCCCCTACCGCCTTTCCTCGACCACCAGCGTTTTGCCTTCGGCTTCCAGCTGCGACAACGCCCAATCGATCAGGGCCACCATCGCAGGGCCAGGAGCGCCGTGCACGCTGCCTTTGACACGCTCGGACAGCTCCACCGGCAACAGGAAGAAGGCCTGTTTGGCGAAGGTCACCCCGTCGCGCTCACGGGGAATGGCCGCCCGCATGACCACGCGGGTGTCATCCACGGCGTCTTGGGTGCGGTGAAGAAACAGGGGGTTGGTCATGGAAGGGGTCAAGTCTGGACTGGAACCGCCACAGGTTAACCCACGCAAGCCGCCCAGGTGCCTGATCGGTCCCTGGGGGCTTGACAATATTATATTATATAATATAGTGGTGTCGTAACGGGAGGAACCCGCAAGGGCCTCCCTTTCTTCCCACCCCGCCAGTATAGACTGGACTAGACTAGATAGGAGTTCCGCCATGAACCGTTTTGCTCTCGCCCTCGCTTCCTTTGCCTCGCTGGCCTTCGCAACCGCTGCCGTCGCTGGTGAGGTGGAAAAGGTGGCCGTCCCGAACGTGGGGACCATCACCTACGAACACCTGTTTGATGCCGTCAGTGAAGCCAACGAGGGGCTGGATGACTTCATGGCCCGCATCTCGCCCCGCCTGCGTGCGTTCTCGGATGAAACCGGCTTTGAGGCGTGCGGCGTGGTGGCACGCAACGACGAAGGCCGCTTTGCCGTGGCCATCGGAACGAACCATAGCCACGTGGCCTGCGTGAACTTCGCCAGCAAGGTTCCCCAGGGCTTTCAGCCGACGATGGAAACCATCCACAGCCATGGCGGTGAAAAAACGTTTGCCGCCAGTGCCACGGACATTGCGTTGCTGGGCAAGGACGCTTTTGGTTCCCGCTCGCGCACGTCGCTCCGCGTGACGGGTCAGAACCTGCACATGTTCAGCAAGACGGATTACCACGGCGGGGCCGGTTACCTGGCCACCCCGAACGGGGCCATCTATCAGAACGGCCCCAAGAGCGTGCGGGAAGTGGCGGCGCGTTAATTGCCGCCACCGCCCTTGTCGATGCCTTGAACACGCCATTGCGCAGTCACGGTTCTAGAGAACTGCTGACCCGTGGCGCGGTGGGTCACCGTCACCGTTGCCGTCTTGTCATGGGGCGAGTTGACGGAAACGCGCACTTGCTCAGCGGTGCACGAGGTCGCATTGCCCACGCAGTCGCCGGACCACTGGATGGCGTATTGGGACAGATCAACGCTGGAAGTCAGCCAAAACACGGCTGAAACCGGCGAAGTGCGCATGTAGAACTGGCCGGGTTGGATACAGCCACCGTTCCACTTTTCCGGGCCTTGGTTCGTTTGTGCGCCCGTGAAACTACAAGTGGCTTTGATTTCAAAAGAAGGCGCGCAGGTGTTGCTTTCGTTCCGGCGGTTGCCGGTGTTGGTCCAGCCACCCCACGGTGCCCAGTTGATGCCTGGAAGCGTGGGGGTGCCCGCTGGGCAGTTGTAACTGCCCGTGCGGGTCTGGATCTGTTCGGCTTCCCAGGTGTGGGAACCCTCTTGTCCGGCAGGGCAGGCCTGGCCGGTGGCAACCCATTGGGTTTGCTGCTGCGGCTGCACGCCTGGGCACGTCGTGCAGGTGTTGCTGGTGACCGTCCACCCTGCCCACGAAAACGCCTCTACGGGCCTGTCCCAGGCTTCCGGGCAGCTGTAGCTGTAGGTTCCCACGCGTTGTTCGGTGACTTGCCCGTATTGCCCTGCTGGGCAGATGGCGCGCGTCTGGCCTTCGGTCGTCGTGCGGCTTGCAGGAGCCACACAAGCGGCCACGGGCGAGGTGGGAGGGCTGACCGGTGCCGGCGGTGGTGCAACCGGCCCTGGGGTGACAGGAGCCACGGGCGTGCCACTTGAAGGTGGCGGGATGATCGGTGCAGGAGCAGGAGCAACCGGGGCCGGTGCCACCGGCCCAACCGGCCCGGCTGGCCCCACCGGGCCTACGGGGCCCACTGGCCCACCCACGGGTGCCGAGGTCGGAGGCGACACCGCAGGCGGGGCAGTGGGCAAAACAAGGGGCGGAGCAGCAACAAAGCTGCCGCCGGAAATGCCGCTGTAGAACACGAACTGGAGGGGGCCCGTGTTGCCGCTGCATGCCGCACCGGCTGCCGCAACGTCCAGGCTGCCGCCTTCGCCATCCAGCACGCTCACGCCGTCCACGCGCACGTCAAAGGCACGGGTGGCCATCGCACTGACCAGCGGCACACAGGCCCTTTCTGGCACGCGTTGTTGGATGATGAAGGCATTGTTGCCAGGGCCATTGCCCACCGTGGCCGGGAGAAACGCCAGCGGTTCGCCCCAGGCGTTGACCAGCTCGCTGCCGCCCGCTCGCTTGTGGCGATCGCCGCCCAGGTCATCGCGGCGAACAATCCCCGATGACACGCTGGCGTAGTTGCCGACAATGCCGATGGAACGCTCGATGCGCTGCGCGCTTTGCTCCATGGCTTCGGTTTCACTGCGCACATCGGCTTTCACTGACGTGACGTTGTAAGCCACGAATGCCACTGCACCAATGGCCGTGGCAACGCCAAGGCCCAGCAGGGTTTCAACGAGGGTAAAACCGGCCGCACGGCGAACCGCAGCGGCCAAGGGTGTGGGGTTCAAGCGAGGGTGTTTCATGGTAAAAATCTCCGACCTTTAACCCCAGCATTGATCAACCTGGAAAAAGCGCAACCCCCAAAAAACGACTAAAAACAAGGGGTTTTTCAACGCTTGGGGTTGGGTCCAGCCGAACGCGGAACAGGGTTTTCATCCACGCCCAGGACGCCTTCCAACGCAGCTTTCAACGTCGTGCGCTCGGCCCGCAGCTGCGCGTTTTCTGCTTCCAGAGCCGCCAGGCGTGCTTCCAGGGTGGCGTGAGCCAGCGGCTGGGAACCCACGGCGTGCGCCTGTTGCTCCTGGCGCTGTTCGTCAACCAGGCGTGCGTTGCGTGCCGCCAAGCCGTCGTCCATCGCTGCCAGCACCGCCGCGTTGCCAGCGGCCACCTGGCGCGGTGTGCGCTCCAGGCTGTCGCGGGCGTCCAGGTCAGCCCCGGCTTCTACCAGCAACCGGCAATGCTCGGTGTTCCCTTTCCTTGCAGCGACGTGGAGCGGTGTGGCTTGGTTGGTATCGCGCACACTGGGCGATGCCAAGCCACGTTCCAGCAGCGCCGCCAGCACGGCCGGGCTGCGTTGTTCGGCGGCCACGTGCAGCGGGCTGGCCACTGCGTCTGTCTCCAGGCGTGCCCCGGCGTCCAACAACGCATGGACCGCGTCGACGTTGCCGGTGGACGCGGCCATGTAAAGCGGGGTCATGCCAAAGTGCGGTGCGTTGAGCACATCGCTGCGGGACAAGCCAGGCGCACGCAGCAGCAGCCCCAGCACTTCGGCGTTGCCTTTGTTGGCGGCCACGTGGAGCAGGTTGGGCCCCAACCCGTCCGGATCGCGCAAGCGCTGCCCAAGGTCCGGTGGAACGCTGGCCAGGTTGTCGCGCAGGGCTTGGGCGTTGCCCTGTTCCACCGCTTCGCACACGGCCGCAAAGCGATCCAGGGGACCAAACAACTGCGTGGGGGTGGTGGGCCCGTCCGGGTCGGTCAGGCCCATGATGTCGGCCTGTTGCCGCACGCTGAAACCCTGGGTGTTGAGCACGTCCACGCTGGCACCGCAGGCCAGCAGCTCATGGAACGCGGCCAGGTGTGGTTTGCTGACTTCCCAACGGTCTTTCCCGTGGTTGTAGCTGTAGGCACCGGCCAAGGCCAGGTGCGCCGCCGTCATGCCACGGCTGTTCAACGCATCCAGATCGTCGCCTGCGTGCGCTGCCTGGCGGATGGTCACCACGTCGCCGCGCAGCGCGGCAGCGTGGAGGTCGATGGGTTCGCGGTCGAGATCCATGGGAGGTTCCGGGTTGGGGTCTTCTTCGGCCAAAAAGACGTAATCGCAGGGCCCACACATGTGGGCTTGCTGCGGGCCATCGGTGAACTGGGTGCGTGCGCCGCACTTGGGGCACGTGGTGGGCTGGTCGCTCAGGTAATACGTGTCACGCACCAGGTCCGGTTGGGCTTGGAGCAACGCGGCCACCGTGTCGCCATCGTTGCGCTGGATGGCTTCTTTCAAGGCGTTCATGGCGTCACCCCGCCGCGTGCGGCGTGCGCCACCTGGGGTTCGCCCTCTGAGAGTACGCCCCTCAAAGCGTTCTTCAGCTGGTCGCGCTGGGCGCGCAACGTGGCCAACTCCTGTTCCAGCTCGGGCGATGGTTTGGGATCCCAGGCACCGCGTGGGCTCAACCCGTAGTCGCGCCCGTATTCGTCCACCGCGTCCTGGGCGGTGCCGGCGTCGCGGTAACGCAGCACATCGGACACGTCGAGCCCGGCCGCTTCGATGCCAATGAAGTAATCGCGCTGCAGGAGCAAATCAAACTCACGAACGAACGCGGCCTGTTGGTCCGCCTCATGGCTTGCCTCTGCCACCTGGAGCGGTGCCGGCGGCTCGATGCCCAGGAAATCCAGCATTTTTTGCGCATCCCCAGCCGCTCGGTAAATCTCGCGCGGGTCTTCTTTCAACGCCTTGATCCAGCTGGCCACGTAAGCGTGGTGTTGCCCTGGGTCATGGCCCAGCTGTAGGGCTTCACCGGCCATCATCGAAAAAATCTCTGCGCGCAGTTCCTCGCGGGCGTAACGTTCCGACCCGAAGCCACCGCCCAGGTCGCGGTTGAGCCGCGAAGCGTGCCCGGTGGCGTGGCCGGCCTCATGCAGGGCCACGGCGTAATAGCCATCCGGGGCGTGGAACTGCTGTTTCTCCGGCATCTGGATCACGTCCAGCTGCGGCGAATAGAACGCCTCATTGCCCCCGTGACGCACGGGCACGCCCAGGCGCTCCAAAGCGTCTTCCACGGCCGCGTGGCGGAACGCTTCGGGGATCTCAGGTTGGGGTGGTGGGGGTGGCAATCCGTCGATCTGCGAGGCGTTGAAGACGCGGGCATGGAACACGGTCAACGAGCGTTTGGCCGCTGCGGTGTCGTCCTCGTTCCCGTCGTCGTCCTGGCCTTTGCGCAGGCTCTTTTTCCAATACTCAATGGCCGTGGATTTCTCGCCCTTTCGCACCTGGCCGCCAAGCGCGGTGGCTTGCTTGTAGGTCAACCACCGGCTGTCAGTGCTGCCCAGTTCCATCTGCCGCATCCGCAGGTTCACCGCGTTACCGCCCCGGTAGGGCTTGCCCGTGGTCGGATTGAACGGCACGCCACCCGATGGGTTGGGCTGGCCGGGCTTCCACATCCGTTGCCAGGGCGCGGTGCCCGCTTCCAGGGCGGCGATCACGCGCTCGGCGACTTCGCGGTCATACTCGTTTCGTTTGCTCATTGGTGTTGCTCCGGTTGGTGCGCGGCGTTCCAACCGGCGCGGGGGGTGTGGTGAATGACCCAGGTTCCCCACGTCTTTTGACTGCTGGGAAAGGACACGCCGGCTTCGCAGATCCAGGCGTGGCCCATGGCGGGATGCGGGTGGCAGGCGATCAACGAGACCGCCGATGGGGCAGCGGGAAAGCCGGTCACGGCTTCGGTCGCCTCGTCGTGGCCCTGGAACCTGGCCACTTGCTGGCCATCGCTGTTGGTTTCCACGGCTGGCACGTCCAGGGCGGCGCTGTAAGCCTTCTGGAGGGCTTCCAGCACGTCGGCCTCAGTAGGACCGGCGGGAGTGGAGCAGGCAGCCAGCACGGCAGCCAGCACGGCAGCCAGCAGCGGCAGGAGGGCGCGTTTCATAAGCGCCTCCCGCGTGCCGGGATGTAGAGCAGGTTGAAGCGGTTGGCTTCTTCCTCGGCGCACACATCCATTGCCGCTTCCGGGCCGATGGGGGCTTTGAATTGCGCGTTACAGCCACTGCCTGCGGGCAGCTGTGACAGCGCGCTGACCTTTCGGGTGCCGTTGGCAGAGCAGCCAGTGGTGCCAGGGGAGCAGAAACCCAGCCATTGCGGAGCCGGTGAGAACACGCGCACCGCGCTGGGCGCGGCTGGGCCCAAGGCGTTGAGGATGCCGATGCACTCGCGCCGGGTGAGGTCGCTGTATTGGATTTCAAAGGCGTTGTTGGTCACCTGGGCACCCATGCCGGTAATCCAGCAACCGGCCGGGGAAACCTTGGTGACGCTGCCAAAATCGTTGCACCAACCGTTTTGGCAAGCGGGCAGGTTCATGTTCCACATGCCCTTGGTGCTGTAGCCCGCACTGGCCCCCAGCGTGAGGTAATCGGTGGAGCCGTATTGCGCCGATGCCGTGGTGACCGTGGCCACCACGGTCTGAACGTTGCGGCCTTCCATCGCCACCGCGTAACGAAAGCGCAGCTCTTTGTAGATGAAGAAGCCAGCGACGATGAGCAAAGCCAGCACGCCCAGCACCAGCAACAACTCAATCAACGTGAAGCCGCGCGGCCGGTTCACACCAACGCTCCTGGCCTCAAAGCATTTTCCGCGCCAGGCACGGTGTCGGTGTGGACCGTCACCCCATCGCCTTCCAGCAGCGAAGCCCGCAGCAGATCGAGGGCTTCGCCCAGGGAAAGCAACACCGCGCCGGCTTCGGGTTGGACCGGAACACCCATCGTGTAACGGCCATCCGGCAAGCGGCACAACTCCACGTCCACCGCGCTGTCCAGGGCATCGGCTTCGGTCAAAGCGTCTTCATCAAAGAAGCCATCCAGATCCGCACCCACCGGCCGCATGGGCGGCAGTTCAATGGGGATCGTGTGGACGGCTTGGAGAAAGGTGCGTTGGTCGTTCATGGGTAAAGCTCCGGTGGGGGGTTACAATCGGTGCTTGCGCTCAGGCGTCGCTGGCGCGGGTTCGCTGCTGCCCAGCACCCCCGCCAGGGCGTTTTTCAGCTGGTCGCGCTCACTCCGCAGTCGGGCGTTCTCCGCCTCGACGTTCGTCAAGTGAGCAGCCAGAGATTTTTCTTTCACGAACGAGCGGATAAGCCCGGCCGTTTCCGGGTGGCCGGCACGATCAGCCGCCTGCGCTGGGGTTTCTTTCCATCCCCCAAAGGCGTCATGGTCATAGCCATAACTGCTCATACTTACCTCAGCGGTTTTCAGTGGGTCGGCCCCATGTTCCAGCAACACCTGGCAAACGGCCGAATGCCCACCAACGGCGGCTAGGTGCAAGGGCGAAAGGAAACGGCCCTTAAGTGCGCCCGTGTAGTCGTTGATGTTCCCTGTGAAGCCGACTTCTTCGCGCTGGTCCAGCGCTGGGAACGGCCCATAAGTCTCATTGTGATAAAGGCTGTTCGGGTCAGCCCCGTGTTTCAGCAACGCAGAGCAAATCGCTTGATTGCCCTGGCGAGCAGCCAGGAGCAAGGGGCTGGAAACACGGGATGTCTCAAAATCGGTCAGGTTGGGATCTGCGCCGTGGTCAAGGAAAAGCTGGACCACAGGCAAGTTTTTCCTTTTGATTGCTTGGGTCAACGGGGTTGGAAATCCTTGCCAGGAGGGCACACGTTTACAGTCGTCCGGGTGGACCCCGTGCTCCATCAGCAACTTGCATACAGTCAGTTCTGCTTCTGCGATCAGTGGATCGTCCTCGTCGGTCCCGTAGAACTCGGGAAAAAGCGCTTGCTGGAGGCCGTTTCTGCCCCAACTGAGAACTTCACCCGTGCGGTCGTCTTTGCTGTGGCAAGGGTCGTTATCAACGCTAAGGGGATCCCAGCCATCGGCCAGATCAGCGCGCACGTTGGATTCCAATTCAACCAAGTCAATCCTGCTCATTGGGTGCGTAGTCATGGGAAAAGTCTCATTTGAGGAAAACGATGATCGCCCAGGGCAGGGGAACCACCGCCAAGGCGAACAGGAGCCCGCTGGAGCGCCCCAGGCGCATCACGGCTCCAGCTCCACGCCAGATGGCAGCGAGCCGCCACAGGCGGCCAGCACGGCGGGCAGGGAGGGCATACGCGGTGGAAGCTCACGTGGCCCGACCAGCTGACTGGGCGGAAATCCCACATGGGCCACCAGGTGGACCCGTTCGCCCCCCTGGCGCGGCAAGGCCAGGAAATCGTCTGCTGGCGTGCGCAGGTAGTTGAAGGGACCGCTTTTGATGGCCCCGTAGTTCCGGCCGCCAAACCCCAAGGCTTGCCGGCAGGCCCGCACGGTTTCATAGCGCAGGCCGGTGGCGGCCACGATGTTGGCCATGCGCTCGCCCTTGGCGGCCATGGACCGGACGGCTTCCCATTGGTCAGCCGTGGGGGGTGGGGGCTGAGTGGGTTTCAAAGCCAAATCCCCTTAAGCTTCCGACCGCGCCAGCAAGGGCTGGGGGCGAGGGTTGGCAGGGGCCACCGCTACGCCCGCCGCTTGAATGCGGGCAGTGAGGTAAGCGCGGTTACATGCCAGCTCGGCATGGACTTGTTCCAGTTGAGCCAGCAGGTCCATGCCTGGCGCTTTCTTTTCACTCGTTTCACTTTTGTTCATGGTTTCCGACCCCTTGACTTTTAGCGCCCGTTGTGGGTCGCCTTGTTTTCAGCTGTTTTCAGCATTGATCAAACTGAAAAAAGCGCAAGGGGCTACCGGCGACTAAATGCCCGTGGTTCAGCTTGCATTCAGCTATAGGCGAGAACAACACACGCCGGACGTGGACAAGCCCATGGACAGCCGGGCGGCCTGGACACCTGCAGGGGTGTCCCACGGCCTGGCCTGCCCACCGCCTTGACCCACCACCGGACCACCTGGGCCGGGGCCGTTCCCATCGGGTGTTCCCACCCGGGAAATGCCGGGAACAGGGTTGGGAACAGCGAGAGGGGATGAAAACCCATTGAAATCAATGGGTTACGCGTGCGCGCGCGCAAAGTTCCCAAGTTCCCACAGTTCCCACGGAAAACAAGGGTAGGCAATAGTAATGCGGTGGGGGCTGGGGATTTTGCTGTTGGGGATTTGGGGGTTGGGGATGGGGACAGTCCCCCCCACCCATGCGCGGGGATTTGGGGGCTTCGCCCCCAAATCCCCGCGCATGG
>JAPDRQ010000347.1:0-20343 GCA_030247915.1 Neophaeococcomyces mojaviensis
AATTTCGAGGCTTTGCTGCTATGCTTGACTCGGTGGACCACAAAACGGACTCATTTCTTCATGCCCAATGACTGTTTTCAAGGGCGCCCACCCCACTAAGGCGGGCATCTGAACAAGGCTGAGAACTACCTCAGCCAATGACGTCAAGCTTAACTTCAGCCTTGTCAACTAAGTTTGTGAGAACGCGTCCACACCGTCACGATTTCTCCAGCAAACTTGTCGTGTCTGACACCCTCAATGTTTAATGACAATTCCCTCTGATGAAAGTGTACATTGTAAGTCGCGTGGTCTGTCTTGATTGTCTGAAATCTGCCTAGATCGAGTTCGCTTCCCTAAGTCTGGCCTGCATATTATGCAGTTTGTCCCTTCCCGTCACACCTGACTACTTCATCGCTTCATCCATTTTTGATATTGTTGAGTTACGTTTCAATACCACATGGCACTAGAATTCTAGACATGGTCAAGTCTCTGGCTCGTAAATTTAAGCAACCTGAAGTGCCTGGGCGTTGACACCTTTGACTTCGAACCACACGGGGAATTGAAGATGGATGTGCTTCTGGGAAAAGTGACCCAGCAGGCGATGAACTATGCCATCAGATCTGGTGTCACATTGACGGCAACATATGCGTTGAAACAATCGAGCAAGCTTCTTCAAAGTGCCCCAAAGAGCAGTGTCAAGGATGAACTTGCTCAGTTGCAACAGGTGATTGCGCTGCTCACAACGTTCGTGTCGCGTCTAACTATGTGTCTAGCGTCTTCAGCACAAGATTCGAATTGTATCGCCAGCCATCGACATGATAGAACTTATCGCTGCCCGAGGCAACACATCCCTCGAATCTGCCATGGCTCTTACAAAGGAGCTTCGACTCGATATTCAGCATCTCGGCCAGAGGCTTGCAAAAGCTGCAGCTACCTCCGAGGAGTATCGTATTGGGAGTGCTCGAAACAAAGCAGCGCTCAGGGCCGAAAATGAAAATGAAATGCAACTCATTGTTCACGACATGAAGAAACTCTTGACCAGACTTGAAGACGCTATACCTCTAATCAATCTAGCTCTGCAAACATCTGGTGCGAGACTCTCAACGCAGCTACCCACAACTGTATCTCCGTCAAGACTGCTACAAGCCAGCGCAATGCTTGCAACAGGTGATTCGCAGTACATGAAGTCACCTCAACATGCAGCTCAAATTGGGCCAACATTCACGCTCAGTGTGTACATGTTATTTGCTGGACACAACCGACCGGAAACAGAGGAAGACATTCGTCATACCACATGGAAAGAGGTCATCCACAAAGCTCGGGTGAAGCTAAGAAGAGTGCCCCTGGATCTTGTATTGTCCACAGGATCAGGCTCTGATGCTATGCCTTCCTCAGATATTCGCTCCCTTGGCAAGATTCCTGACCTCCAAGACTCACAAACACAGGTTCGAGCTGAGGCAAGAGGGGACGAGTATGCTTATCAAATGATGGTGCTTGAAGACTTTGACGATGACCGGCATCACGACTTCGATGATGATGAAAACAAGCCGGGACCATTTGACGATGTAAAGCTTGCAGGAATACGGGAGATGATCCCTGTGCATGAGATCTCCAAGATTTTCTACGCAGATACAAGCAAGGTCTTGAACATAGGCATGGATGCAGAATCTAACCATCCTGTATTGCTCCTTCGACGAGATGTCCAGGCTGTGCCCCCGCGCCGAATGTATGAAAGAGATAGCATTGAAGCGCCGGATGAACTACCACGTACGAATCAGGACGATGGAAGACCAAAAACCGAGGATGAGAAGAAGTACGTTGAACATGATCATACAGACCGCAAGCGTGACCCATGGCGTCTGCCTCCGTCTCTTGATCCTGAATGGATCGCATTGGAGGTCTACACAGAAGCAGAGCCCTCAGACACTGAATCTGCTCTGGATGAAGAGGGCGAACAAGATTTTCGGACTCCGAACGAAGAACCCGAATCTTCTCAGCTGGCAATGCCACTATCAGAACTCCATATCAACTCTCCACAATCCATTGACAACACACAGATGACTCTACACGAAGGTCCCTCGCGTCAGCAGCTCGAGCAAGTGTGGGTTCCTCATGTGAAGACATCCCTTTCCCTCCTCGAACTTCTCCTCCGCCTGACTAGTTTACAGCAGTTCCAACAACAATCGCATTTATCAATCACTGATGAGCTTCTCAACTTCTTTCTTGAAGAGTCAGCATCCACAGGTGCAGGGGGTGATGAAGAACATCGACAAGCCATGCGGGCCGATGCTCGAAGACGAGTTGGCTGGGACCCATATGATGAAAGTCCGGTCAAACGTAGGGGTGAGGATTATCAGTATAGGCCATACTCTGAAAGTTCGAGAATTCAGCAAAACTACGGAAACGGCTACTATGGAAGTGTCACAAGCCCTAGTCAGCGAGGCAGTCCGTTTCCACCATCGTCCGCTACTCGTCCACCGCCACAGCACTACCCAATAGGGTCCTTGTCGCCTGCCACTGATGGAAACCACTACAGCCCTAGTCGGGGCGTGTCAGCACAGACTCGAAGCATTACAGGCACACCGGAAGCCACGATGTCTCATCAGAACCCATTTTCTAGCACGGACCATCGAAAGAATATCACGATCAGCAATAGGCCCGAATGGCTCAAACATCAGGGCAGTGGACCTAGCCCGGGTAGTCCTCTACGACCTATAACTACACAAAGCGATGAAGGTATCGGGACTAGTCCAGGCAGCATGGTTCAGGATGAACACAAATAGGAAGAAGGAGTGAATGTAAATCCCTATGGACAATGCCAATAATGGTGAATCATCTCCCCACGCAGCAGGCAAGCATTGAACTCGTTCTGATCAGATATCTAACGTAGAAGATGGCAATCAGAAGGTGTCCGTCAATCTACGGTGATGCAAGTAGCTTCCTTGTTAGTGGTACATACCAATGAGACCTGTGACCATCACCAGGGTGCAGGTGGAATACATTATCACCATAGGGCGAGCGTTGAGCTAGTAGGACTGGACGTTAGTGAAGCCCACCAGATAGTGGCTACGTAAGTTAAGTCAGCAGTGGCACTTTATCGTAAACTGTCAGCAAAGTAGTCTCCTTGTGCTAATCCACTTGCGCCCTTCTGCTTTGTCAATGTCCTAAGACTCCGTGTCAAATCGGGCACGGAAGGGCGTGGTTTCGTAAACGGGCTTTGAAGTTCGCAGTGCCTGCTTTCCGAGGAAGCCAAAGCTGCCAATTCCAGTATGCGTGAGCTCTACACAAAGAAAGAATAATGACTGATCTGATAGGCACAATTTCATACACTACCACGCTGATTGGAGTGCCATGTGGTTTGTCTTGATATGCAGACAGGGTTCACCGAGCAACCCTGTTCGTTGGAGCCACAATGCAGGTGGTCGATCTAAATTCCCCACGCCTTGACGCTTGGACTCCATGCACTCGTACACGTGCAGCGTCGACGAAGTAGCATAGCTTGCAGCTTCATACATCTGCGCCGATAGTGCCCCAAAACACCATTCTCGTAGTCATGGACTTCGCCTACGACCACATTCAAGAACACACCTACTCCTCTGACCGCTCCACAACCCCCAAACCCACCGACTCCTCCACCAGCAACCCTGACGGCACCGACCCTGACACACCCACCCAACCAACGCAACCACAGAGGCAAAATCTCCAGACCGAATTCCAAGAAACCTTCCGCGCCTTCTCAAACACGCCCTGGGGCACGAAACTCGGCGGCTGGTGGTCCACCGCCCGCACTCAAGGCGCAAGTTATTACGAAACGGCGCGGAAAGAAGCTGAGCGACGGGAAGCCGAAGCAGCAAGGGCATTCGAAGAAGCGAGAAAGGTCGTCGTTGAGAAGACAAAGACCGTTGTTGAGGGGGTAGAGGAGCAGTTGGATAGTATTGTGAATGAGGAGAGGAGAGTGGAGGTGCAGCAAGAACAGGTGAAGGAAGCTGATGGATCCACGAGGGAAGCGAATGCAGAGACCGAGGAAGACACAGAGACGTTTCTAAATCGCTTCAAAGCTGAGGCTGCGAAACGGCTGAAAGAGGTCCAACAGGCAGAGGATGCCGCGGACGAGGCGCTCCTGCGTTTCGGAACGAACATACGCAATTTCCTGAAAGATACGATATCAATTACCGCGCCGGACCCATCTGCTGATTCTAAGAGTTCGGAAGTGCTGTTCGAGAGCAAAGATGCCACAACAGGCAAACGAGTGATTCACACAAGCAGATTCGACGCGCAGTTGCATGTAATACACACCACGCTGACCAGCTTTACAACGGATCCCACTGGAAGTGGCGAGGAGTGGGAGGACTGGAAGGAAGGGTTCGATGTGGAGGAGAAGACGGATGATATTAGCAGAGATCTGGAGAAGTACCCGGAGCTGAGGGTGGCCATGGAGAAGGTCATGGGCGAGGGAGTTGGCTACAAGGAGTTTTGGACGCGATATTACTTCATGAGGCATATTGTTGAAATGCAGGAGGTGAAGAGAAGGGAGTTATTGCAGGGTAAGCAGCAGCCACGCATGTTGGGTCAGGCTTTTACTGATATACTTTCAGCATCCACAGCCGCAAACGAAGAAGTTGGCTGGGACGAGGATTCTGACGACGAGGCCGACGAGAAAAAGGCAGCCTCAAAGAGTTCCACACCACAGATCAACGAACCCGCAACTGCTCCTGAGCCTGCCGCTGTTCAAACGGCATCGGCCCATAACCGCACAGACTCAGACGCCATGACTCTTCGCCCATCCCGCAGGTCTCATGATGAGAAATCCGTCGCTGACTCCGAAGCTAGCTATGATCTTGTAAGCGGTGCTGCATCCCATGCTAATAGCTCGCCTAAAGAAAAGCCTCTGAAGGAAGAGAGTGATGAGGACGATTGGGAGTAGCATTGTCTTATTGATTAGTGAGGTGTCGTGTGAGAAGCTGCTTGTTCATGCGTTAGCGTCAAGGTTTTTCTGCCAGCTTGCTTTATGATATCCAAGACAAAAGGAAGAATGGACGAGCTAAAACTCTTCCATCAACAGTGTCTCCAATGTGTACTCTTGCACATTCAACCCATTTTGCTTCCGAACGGGGCTTAACTTACCTATCCACAACCGTACCCCAATACTCCGACGTCCTTCTCTCACCTACGTATTCTACATACTCCCCAGAATCTACCCAGCAATATCAGACCTTAACCTCCAATCCGTAGCAAGCAGTATTCCTTCCCTTCGCATATCCCCCATTCCGGGATCATACGCTCTCAGTAAAAGATTCACCTGAACCATTCTGCCTGATCACCGCTTCCAATACACCTTCTATCTCGTCCTCCAATGCAAACATTGGCTTGGGCAACACGAGTACTAAAGTGTCTCGAGACATTTCAAATTTTGACTATCGTTTTGGGGATTGACTCTAGCCGCTCGGAGTTTGGTGTGCAGAGTGATGGAGTTCTCATTTTTGGCATTTCAACTCCAGAATATGGTCATCTCGCATCAGATGAAAGATGACATGACGTACCGGAACTTGCAGGACTAAGAAGAATTTGAAATGAAGTGCTAGATTGACCAGAATCATCCATCAAAACAGCTGTGTTACCTCTATCACCTGACATCTGGTGGGCGCGCAATGATTTTGAGTAGTTGAGTTAATGCATGCAATCTTTTGAGTTGTGCCATCAATATTGTTGCCCACTTTATACGCCAAGTCTCCACTTTTCTATGTCTACGCATCGTACAAACCTCTTAATATCATTTTAAGTGAGCAGAAACGACACCACTGACTAATACTGATTAGCAGTGTTCGAACTGACACGCAGAACCCACGTTTGATTACACATCTTCAAACTCAATCAGTTCAGTTCCGAGGCAATAACAGCATGACCATTCAGAATTCCTTTACGACAAAAAAACACATCCCATTAGTTTCCGTTCTCAGAACACCTTAGTTACGCCATTTTGCTAAGGCCAGCCCGCGCGTACAGTGCCTGCGCCAGGTAGCCTGGCTGGGGCACGAACGACTTGCCACAAAGCGGACATACCGCCCGCCGAATGCTGCCACTAAAATTGGCGATGGGCGCAATGCCGCGACAGAGACGACAACATATCTCAATTTCCAGGATGCTGGGGTACTGTGCGATGCGAGTGCGCAGTGTTCTATCCACTCTAGCATTGTATGCTTGCCGTTCTACACCTTTCAGGTCTCTCTCCAGCCAGTACACGTCGTAGAAGCACACGGGAGTTGCCCCTGATTCACCATTCAGCTCCAGCACCGTACGATCCTGAACACTGAAGGTGCCTTTTTGGCCCCATTCACGACCCCATGAGTTGAGAAAGGTAAGCGAGGAAGGTTTGCAGCCGGTCATAACGACAGCGTGACCACCGTCGCTAGGTGGCAGGCGATACCATTCCATGTGAGCGCGTTCGAGCACTAAACTGCGTGTGCCTTTAGTGGTGAAGTGCTCGCAGAACTTTTTCCAACCTGGGCGCGAGAGATGGAATGTTGTTAATACTGGACGCCGGTGCAGAACCGCCTGGCGTGCACCCTCTTCGTCCACCTTGCGGAACCTGAGTGGACGATACCATTGAGTTGCCGCTCGCAGTACCTTCTCAGTGTCCTGTCCATCCTCTCTTGGCGGGAACTTCTTTAAAATCCTTCTCCGAATCGTCTTAATGCTCGGGCAGCCACCCTCACGACCAACAATGCGTGAGAGCGCCATGTGAAGCACCGCAGCAGCGGCGTGCGCGTAACAAGTTTTCGATTTGCGTTGGTTGGAGGGGTTGTTGCAGGTGCGTACGTGCTTGTCATTGACATATGCGTCGAGATGCACGCGACCTACGATGTCAAGCAGCGCATCTGCCGAACCGAAGCGAGCGGATAGCAATAGTGCGCAGAACTCATCAAGTGCCGCCGCACTACAGATTGTAGTGTACAGCGCACACTCACCGGATGATGGTACCTCCCAGCCCATGGATGTGAGCACTGGTATCGGGTGCGTAGTACCAGCGACCTTGGTAGCCATGTCGAAGAGTGCTCTCTGACCTGTATTCCAGTGTTCAGCCACTCGGTCGTAGAGCTTGCGACGAGAGGCTTCTCGGTCACTGGTGAGGTACACCGCTGCTATGGTGACCTTTTTCTGCCGCAACTTTTGAGCAAGTGGTAAAGGGTCGCCGTCTGTTGATTGACCGTCCGAAACTAACACGAGTACGCGTTGCCCATCCTTAGGGTGCTCACCGAATGCCGCCAGCGACATTTCCAGCGCCTCTCGCATTGGCGCGCTACCGTACATATACTGGCGCAGTATATCGAGCAGAGTACTAGCACCTAGTTCTTCAGCTTCGCCGCTACGATCAACCACTATATGCTCTTACAGTCGCTGTAGCAGGTGAACGACATCAGCAACTGGGCGCGGCACAAGGCTAGAGAAATCCAGCAACCACTCATCGCAAATACGTCGCGCAAGCTGCAGAGCGTCTGAATATTCCACTGCGCTATCCTCGACTGCATCCGCGCCCAATTTTCCAGCATAGCTGCCAGCGACAAGGCCAGCGACAAACCCCATCGGACCAAGAAAAACCGAGCCAAGCAGAACGCCGCCAGATGAACTCAATACAGAAGTAGTGTTCCGCAAGCCCCGAATCTGCTCCGGAGGCGGAACTGCATGGACAAACTCCTCAACACGATCAGGATGCCGCTACAAGTATGCACTAACGATGCGTGCCTGATGGTCAGTGAGTTTCGTTCGAATGTACTCCGTGATGTGTGCCAAGTTGTTCTGGTTCGCCAGTGCGATGAGAAGGTCGTGGCCGGTCTGGAGATCTTCATGGCTATCAAGGAGCGCATTAACGACACTGCATAGATCTATGCATTTGGCATCGCGGTCAAGTCCGAAGACGCCGACAAACATAAGAGTGTTATGATCTCGCCGGTGCTCAGCTTGAGCGACCTTGAGTGCCGCACAGAGCACGGCATGTAGGCGCTCGGTTGCGCCGTCATCGGAACGACCGGGCTCTAGAGCCTCGTGCATCGAACCAGACACATCGAGAAGGCAGCCGAGCACCGTGGGGTGTGAACGGCCAGGCATTGCGGGCACGGAAGCGTTAGGGATTAGTAGTAGAGACTGACTAGAATGTTAAAGGTTTTCGGTTTTGAGGCTGAAACATACCCTTCTGGGCTTCAGTGAAGTTGAGAGATTTCTTGTTTGATTGGGGGAGAGCTGGGGGTACAGTTAACGGACAGCCTTCTATATCACTGATACGTTTACTCGAGCTAAGAATTAGTATCAAATCTATGTCTTTATCAGTGGAATATATAGCCTCTCATCGTTGACTGAAGTTCATTGAACGCACGAAGGGCTAGATCAGAAGAAAGGCTGAAGGGATCTATATATATAAACACTGGCAGTGGCTGGAGTTGTTCATTTGATCATCTGGCACTAATTGGCCAACTGGCTTGAAAGTCAGCCTTTCGTTGAACAAATGCTCTCCTACTCAGCCGAAGTAGATTCTGCAGTGGACTCGAATGACAAGCGGTAGTGTTGCCCACTCAGTGGTCCAGAATGAAGAAGTCTGAAAGCAACATGGTCAGGTGATCATGAATTAAGCTAGGAAATGACATCCGTCCTCTCCGAGCTACCAAGAACGACGGCTTGACGGCAAGACTTCAATTTCAAGGTTGTGCAACAGACGTACTTTTTGCTTACAAAAGCTTGTTGTCGCAGTACAAAAGCAGTCAAAAAGGAGAGTCAAGACATAAGCAAAATGAAGTTTTTGCATGTGCAGATGGTTCGGCCACCAAGGCCTTTGTTTAGCTCTTACCGCCCAATATCAGCAATATTAGCAACACCTCCTCCATTAAGTCGTCACCCTCCTACTCGAAACTTCTGTTCCTCACCATCACGGAAAGAAGAAAATGTACTTGATCGCTTCTCCCTCAAGGACCGCAACTACATCGTCACAGGCGGTGGACAAGGCATTGGCTTTGCCATGACCCAAGCAATCTGCCAAATGGGTGGGAATGTCGCCGTGCTTGACCGTCGTGATACGCCCGTCGACGATTTTAACTCCCTCTCTTCTAAACACGGCGTGAAGACCGAGTACTTCCAGACTGACGTGACGAAGGAAGAGAGTCTGAAGGGATCATTTGAAAAGGCAATTGAAAAGCTTGGTAGTGTGAATGGACTCATCCCTGCTGCTGGAATCACGCTCGACAAGCCCTTTCTTGAGCAGACATGGGAGGAAGTGGATAAATTGCAGCAGGTTAACGTATGTCCCAATAGAGCGAGAACGTGCTTGATAGTCCATGCTGATAAAATCATGCAGATCATGGGTACTTTCTTCGCCACGCAGCTCACAGTGCGACAAATGCTCAAACAAGGCACTTCGGGAAGTATCGTCATGATAGCGTCCATATGCGCCCATCAAGCCGCGCCCGGACATAAGCTATCGGGCTACCACGCTTCGAAAGGTGGTGTCTTGATGCTGAGCAAAGCACTGGCAGTTGAGTTGGCGCCGCACAACATCCGAGTCAACACGATCTCTCCTGGGTATATCAACTCGGATATGACACAGAAGCTCAGAGAGCAGTACCCCCATCTGGTAGAGATCATGCATAAAGTGCCTCCGATGAAGAGGATTGGACAGCCTAACGATCTGACAGGCGCAGCGGTGTATCTGCTGAGTGATGCTTCAGGATACACCACAGGCTCTGATATCCTCATCACTGGTGGGTTGCATGCTGGTCGGATAGAGGCCAACTCTGTATAGCAAGTCTTCTTGCTTGTTAGGTCGAATCCTGTTGCCAAAGCTTGTGTGTTGTTGTTATCACTCATGTGTCTTTTCACCGACACCGTCTTTTCACACCGGCTTGATCCCTTTGTGTATGCAGGCAATCCCCCCAGTCAAATTCTCGTAGCCCACACCAGCCGGCGCAACAAAGCCAGCCCGCTCAATCATCGCCTTGAACTCCTCCTGCGTCGGAAACCTCTCAATACTCTCTACTAGATACTGATAGCTATCCCTGTCACCCGCCACAACCTGTCCAATCAACGGTATGGCCCCGAAGCTCCATCTCTTGTAAAAGGCATTGAATAAGGAACTATCAACATGACTGAATTCTAGACAGGCAAACACACCACCCGGCTTGAGAACTCTAAACGCTTCCCTCAGTGCCGCATCTTTATCAGTAAAATTCCGAATTCCAAAGGCCACGGTGTACAAGTCGATACTGTTGCTTTCTATGCTCGGGAGTTTCTCTGCGTTGCCAACAAGGAAGTCTAGTCGACCGGTGCTCGCATATGGCGTCGCTAGGGATCGCTTCTTTCCCTCCGCAAGCATATCAGGGTTGATATCCGAGATGGTAACCTTGGTGTGTAGATCGCCGTTGATGTTTGTTGCATGGTCGAGCATGCGGAAGGCAATATCACCAGTGCCGCCGGCTATGTCGAGGATGCTCCAGGCGGAGGTCGGGGAGGCCGTACGGCTGCCAGGATTGAGGGTACGAACGAAGTGGTCTTTCCAGAGTCGATGGATGCCAAGGGACATGAGGTCGTTCATCGTGTCGTAGGAAGAGGCAACGGAAGAGAACACCGCGCCGACTAGGGTAAGGAGATTTGTCAATCGCCGAGTCTACATAAGAGCAGAAGGGAGCGTAAAACAGGCATACCTCTGGCTTCTTTCTCGGACTCAGGTACAGTCTCAAACCCAAAATGTGTCGTCCTGTCATCCTGAGCTGGTGATTGCCTTGCTTCTTGCTGCTGAAATGATCGCATGGACAAGGAGAAAGCTCGTGGAGAGGAAGGTCGTATGTTCACAGCTTGCGCGATGAGACGCGATGGCCTCAGTAGCACTCGAGCAGCCATAGAGACGGAGATAAATTCACCTACAAAATGGATGAAGCATAGCTCGAGGATGCATGCAAGATCACGTCGTAACTTTTTTGAGAAGCCGCTGCAGTCCGCTAACCCCGGCTTCCTGAAACTAAATGGACCCACACCAACACCAGCCGAGGGTAACCGCGAACATCACAGGGCAGCAGCTTAAAGAACCATTTTTCTTTACAATTTGTTGTGCTTCAAAGCGTGATGAGTGTCAACTCAATTCGATGTGTACTGACCGCCCGTTGAATTTCGTGTGGTTAAGATGAGTTTGCGGCGGGTGGTGCAGCGGTCAATACGACCAGGGTGTACAGCACCGAGCATAAGACCTGTGGTACAACATGTCAACCCCGGGCAACAAATACGATGGCAGAGCAACGAGGGTTATACACCCAGCGTCAGCCAACGTGCCGGCGCAGACTCGTACGTTGCAAATTCCCACCATCAGTCTCCCTGAATTTGACTAAAAGCTCTTTAGAGTCCATTTCCCCGGCGCTCTCAACAGTAAATTCACTGCCGAAATGAAATTTCAAAATCCCGCCGAAAACACAGCAATGCCAACCTACCGCATAATGGATGCGGATGGCAACATAGTTGACAACACACGTGACCCTCAGTCCGCTCCCAACAGCGAAATAATAAGCTGGTACAAGAACATGCTCACCGTGTCCATCATGGACATTATCATGTTCGACGCGCAACGCCAAGGTCGCACCAGCTTTTATATGGTATCAGCTGGCGAAGAAGGCATCGCGGTCGGCACATCATCAGCACTTGACCCTGAAGATGTTTGCTTTCTGCAGTACCGAGAGCAGGGCGTCTGCATCCAGCGCGGTATGACGCTGAAGGAACTCATGAGCCAGTTGTTCGCCAACAAGGATGATGTCGGACGAGGCAGGAACATGCCTGTGCATTACGGTAGTGGAAAGCACAAGATCTTCACAGTTTCAAGTCCATTGGCAACGCAGATCCCGCAAGCTTCTGGGGCGGCGTATGCACTCAAATTGCAGCGAATGATGGATCCCGAGAAGTACAAACCGCGGGTTGTGACGTGTTACTTTGGGGAAGGCGCAGCAAGTGAAGGAGATTTTCACGCCGCGTTGAACATCGCAGCTACAAAGTCGTGTCCTGTTATCTTTGTATGTAGGAATAACGGATTTGCCATCTCAACGGCGAGTCTCGAACAGTACAAAGGAGATGGCATAGCGAGCAGAGGTCTGGGCTACGGAATTGATACAATTCGTGTGGACGGGAACGACATTTTCGCTGTACGAGAAGCAATGAGAGAGGCACGAAAGATGGCACTGCAAGGCAACTGTCGGCCCATTCTAATTGAAGCCATGAGTTACCGGGTCAGCCACCACAGCACCAGCGACGACAGCTTTGCCTATCGGGCGAAGCGAGAGGTAGAAGAATGGAAGCGAAGAGACAACCCAATTACGAGGTTAAGGAAGTGGATGGAGAAGAAGGGCATATGGAATGAGGATATGGAGAAGGAGGCGAGAGCAAGCATACGAAAGCAGGTGCTGCAGGAATTCTCGGCTGCAGAAAAAGTGAAGAAACCTTCGCTGAAATTTATGTTTGAGGATGTGTATGAGGAGATGACTCCGAACTTGAAGGCCCAGATGGAGGAGTTGAAGAGGCTGATCGAGACATACCCCAAGGAGTATGATGTTTCGCAGCACGAGGGTGGCATCAAGAGTTTGAGCTAATCCATAAATCTGTACTTTTGACTATTTCGAAGGGTGGGTTGTACATGGAGGTCGTACGGACGAAATGAATGCATACTCTCTAATAGGCTGAGGGATGTGCCTATCCACCGGAAACCGCGCAGGTCGAAGGAGTTGATTGTCATGGACTGAGAAATATTCATTCAAAGCTCAAGGACTTATGTCTTTGTCCTAATAACGGACTTGCCGCTTCGTTCTTCTGCTTGTGATTCATAACATGCTGCCGGGCGTTCCGTAGCCAAACAACGCGCTGTACTAAAACATTGAACATCCATCCACAATACACGGCCGTTATCTCGCGTTCAGCGATCTAATAAGTCTTGGTCTATAGCCATTTCCAACCAAAGCCGTCTTGGGCCCAGCTCACGGCGTGGTTCCACTGTTGCTTCACAAAATCGATCCTGGTTTCAGGCACCGAAATTGGAGCAACCAGCTCATCGAACTTCTTGGGAACCATTTTCTTCCGGTCATCGACTCGGCACTTTCTGTTGAGTCGCTTTTTGTTCTTGTTTTTTGGTAGATCTTTCATTTAGCTCGCGGAAGCCGTGACTTCTGGCTCCTTGCCTTTGTCACTGTTCGTTGCAGGCAGACTGATGTTTGATTGTCTGTTGTCCTCCACAAACAGGTGATTCTGCTCGATGTATTCCACGACGGGCGCGGGAATTAGGTACTGGACACTCATCCCTCTCTTCAAGAACAATCGGATTTTCGTGCTGCTGACGTCGTTCTGAATCAGTTGCTGTATGATGTAGATGTTTTCCCTGTAGTTCTGTAAGCTAGCAAGGGCTTCGTCGATATCAGTTCCAGCTCTTTCAACAATAAACGACCCAAATTTGCCCAGTATGTGGTCGAGATCTTTCTCGGCCCAGACTCCTGGCTGCGACATGGTTTGAATCAGGTCGGCGCCGGCTAACAGGGCAATTTGCACTTGTTTACGCTCTCCATTGGTGGCTTCAACACCTTTACGGACAACATTTATCTCGTGGTCGAAGTGGTCGAGGACAAGAGCGGTTGGTTGATACTCGGCTTTTTCGGCTTCCCACGTATCAACCATGAGCCAGTTGGACGATTTGTCGATCGCTAGTTGGCACATGTTTACTCTGTACTAGCATTAGTGAATTGAATTCTCTGCATGTCTTGACGAGGCTTACCTGTGCTCAGCTGCCGCCAGACCCTGTTTCTTATAGGCATCCGACACCGGCGACAAGTATCCGCCAATCAACTCAAAGTTGGTGTTTTCCTTGACATAGTCTCCTGCCATGACAAACATTCGAAGGTGTAAGAATGTGATCGGGGAAAAGGAACCGCATGCAACGAGTAGTAATGGGGTCTTGCTTGGGTCATCGAGCTTGCGTTTCAGGCGATAATCTGGAAATTTGTAGGCGTCCATAATGTCTGCCTCGCCTAGCAAGGCTTGAAGTTGAGTTGTCCGACGTTGTATCCTGAAAGGAACCAAATTCTTGCTGCTTAGCTGTGGAACAGCGATTCTGTGCCGAAGCGGATACGGCTGAGGAGGGGACTGACGAGAACGGTGGTATGCGTGGACGTGGGCTCTGTGCACCAATGTTGAGAGCCTGATTCGTGTCTGTGTTGTGGATAGGTGACCGATGTGTGAACAGCTGTAATTTTCTGTGGTGAATAGTATGTTTACAGAGAGTGGAGGGCGCAATAGCATTCTATACAGTCATGGTGGGAGGTGGAGTAGCTGAGCAATGCACTTTTTCACTCAGGTCGGCTTCTAGGCTGTTGTAGGCTTCCGGCTAACGAAGATCAGGTGGTCTTAGTCAGAATTTCCGGCCATTCGAAGGTGATCGTGTCAAATGCAAAAAGTTGTACAAAAACAATGAAAACGGGTGAGACGTGCTTGTTGATCGGTAATAAGGATGTGGGGGATTCTTAAACGGCAATCAAAAACGTGAAGGCAGGCAGCTCAAAAAGGTGCTTGTTCTCGTGGGCAGAGGGCACCAGGCCACTTCCGAAAAACTTTTTGGAGACCGAGGGTGGGGAGACCCTGAAGACCGATGACGCCGGCTGCACGAAGGACCCCTGACGACCCTTCCGGTGCACGCCTGGAAGCCTGCCTAATCTGATTGTCCGGACCGATGTCGCGAACTGAACCAAAGGCAACTTTTGGCTTTTATCAAACTTGATTACGTCACTGTCGAAGGCACATCATAGTTTCATTGTCTCCATACTTGCTTCCCTTATCCTGCCTTGGTGCTACCGATATCAAGCAATAGCCAATAGCTAGTTAAAAGGGCGGCATAGAGGCGAAAGGAAGTAACTGTTGTATACAGTCGCGATCATAGTCGCTTCTCGAGCATGTCATCTTTAGAGCAAGCGGAAGCATGTTTGAGATGAAATACGCACGTGTCTGAATGGATTGGTCTTGTACGTTCATGGTGGTGATGTCAATGGTAATGTTTCAAGGGAAAGTAGTTCATTGGGACTGTAGGATGAAGTTCGTCCGTGAAACTGAATCGTTTTCAAATGCGGACATTTGAGGCGCACAGATGGATAGAACAACTTGCCTGAAATTGAAGATGTTTTCGTGTAATAACTCTTCCTATTATATCTTGGGAATTACCCCAACTTGCTCCTTGAGCTATTTCAGCTCTTGCTAGCATCTCGTATTTTCTCAAGGATCTCGTCCGCTTCTTGCCTAGTGATATAAAATGCCCTCGACCCCTTACTCCACATCACCGCACTCTCCGCCTTCCTCAAGTTGAAAACGTTTAACACTTTCGCCTTCTCCCTCTCGTCTATGGCATCTCTTAACCCAACAGCAAGCTCCCTAATGCTCCGCGAATCAACCGTAAGCCCAATTTCCGCACCAATGCCCGAGCTTGGACTACAACTCATTGCTGCGTCGCCAACGAGGACCACGTTTGTGCCAAAAACGTATTGTGATGCTGTTGATGTTTCAACTGTAACGGGTGTCAACGGGTCACCCCAAACTATGGCATCTGCGTTACGCATGTCGGAAATGGATGTGTAAAAGGTATTGAGGCGCGCATTGATACGACTGTTTATGTATTGCTCTAATTGCTCGGGACTTGTTGAGAGAGGGTGAATGTGGCGTGGGAGCTGGAGTAGACAATGTACTGCTGAAGCGTGATTCATTTGGATTTCGACAACTGGTTGCAAAGTGTTTTCAGCATTGTATTTCCTGATGACGTGGTCCAGCACACCCATTGTAGTGTCCTTAGGGGATGTCTTTATCCCAAAGACCGAGAAGAGTTGCGACTCTATCTCATGGTTTGCACCATCTCTGAACCTCAGCGTCCGAGGTGAGGTGGGGTCATTGGTGTCCGGAAGATTCTCGTCAGTGAGGAGAACACCAATGTGACGAGTGAAGGAAAGCTGCTTCTCAAGAAAATGATCGTTCTTGCCAGAAGCACAGACCACTAAATCCGGAATCCCAAGATCTCGTAGTTGACTCGGCTCAGCATTATGAACCAGCTGAACTCGGTAAGCGTTACCTTCAGTTTCCTCTACCAGACAAATCGAAGCATCATAAATCAACTCAATCCCGTTATCCTCTGCCGCCTTGCTTAATGCGTCCTCTAAATCTCCTAAATCAATAAAATAACTTGGCACCTGATCATTCACCTTCTGCGGTACATCATAGCTTTCATCCTGCTTTGCCTTCAGAGCTTGAGGCTCAGAAGGCGGATAACGCTTGAGTGGCCACTCAAAAACGCCTCCGTCAATCTCACTCGCCGTCTTGCCCTTGGTCATCCTTGTTAGGCTGCCAATGTCACCATGTCCGGTCTTCGAGTTGGTTATGTATTGTAGAGCACCCAAAGCTTCCATTTGTCTCAGGGCTTCTGGGCGTAACGCAACCATGTTACGCCGTCCTTGGCCAAGCGGACGCCATGACCGTTTTTCTATGACCTGAACCCTGAAACCATTTTGTGCTAAAGAAATCGCAGCGGCAAGTCCACTAGGCCCTGCACCTTTAACGATGGCTCTCAATTGCGTCTTGGCATCATCTGGAGGAATGATGTCCGTTGAAGAGCACGAAGCTGGTGACGGTGTAGGGGGCAAAATCATCTCCTTCGGACAGTGTTTGTGGGCGCAAGGTGTTTTAACGATTCAAGCTTGAATCAATCAAGGATAAAGTATATGATCCAATTGAAAACCTATGGGTAATTCAACCACGGGAGTGACGGACTTACATGGGTGGCCTCAATCGCGTGACAATGTCATCTCGAAAAAGTTTTGGATTATTGGACATGATTTTGTACTACTAGTGCTGATCTGAGAATCACAATGTGCCCGAGGCTTTTGGCCGACAAGCCTGTAGCTTTCGGCCGGTCATATTTCTGTGATAAAGCGCAAGCCTCATTATTCAAGGTATTCGAAGGTTAGAGGAAGAAACGAAAATAATCTTCAAATGGCTGTCTATAAATAGGTAATTCTGCTTAGTAATACAGCTGAGTTGGAAACTCAATAGTCCTACATTATTCCAGTGCTGCATCCTCTCCTAATGTAAAATTCGGCTGTAGCTAGATTGATGATCTAGCCCATGTAGATTTCGCTCAATGAGCAAATCAGAAGATTACGCCTGTGCCACTCACTCCTCTTAATTCCTGTCCATTAAAGCTCATCATGGCCAGCCATGATAGCATCCTCGTTCGAATTCTTGAAGATCCTTTGCACAAGAACGCCCAAGCCGTCTTTGGCAGCGGTATCGTTGCTACTGTATTCCTCATTAAGCTGCAGGGCTTGCAAGCCGTTCAAGAGATGCATCCCAAGGACAAGATCGGGATGCCAGGTACCATCAGTATCTTCTGGAGCATGAATGACTCTGAATTGTGGTTCACGATGTCGATTGTTCTTTCCGGCCAGGAGGTTTAGGTAAAGCAGCCCAACTGGGTAGGTTTCGTAACCAAGGAGCGTGGAAAGATCACGCTCTGGTAAGTAGTCTGGCTTGGTGGTGATTGGGCGGATGAATGGCGACAGGTTAAGGTCTGTGACAAGCGAAGAAGAGATGAACGAAGAATGCAATGTCGTGTTTATGTAGGCAAGAAGGGTTATTGGTTCTGTAACATTGCTATTGAGTGTGGTTGGGTGCTCAATAATGATTGCAATCGTGTGAGGGTCGTTACCATGAGTCAGACGGTGGTAGAATGTGTCTGTGATATCTTCTCGAAGGGGCTTTGGAGTATGTTGGTGGGTTGATGTCGTGTCTCGGATACCGACAACGTTGTCGTTGGTTGTCGTCGTATGCATAGATGTGGTTGTAGGCAATGGGACTATGATTGTCCTTGTTGGTTCTTCAGTGGCTGTAAAGATTGTGGCTTTTGGAATTGAGCGAGTTGGAGTCCACAAGAAACTTGGAGGTCCAGTATTGTTCTGTTCATAAACAAAGGTCAGAATAATGCTTCCGCCAAAGTGCTTTGCAAATGTGTTAGAACTCACCCATCTCCCACACGGGCAGGGAATGCCATTCACCTCTTGACAAGGTGGACAGAGTTCATCCCGTATGTCTATCCCTGACTGTAAAATCTTTTGGTATCGCGAGACTGCTTCTGGATTGACCTTACTACCTGCGATAGCAGTTTGTGCAGCGCCCACGACTGCCTCCGCAAGGGTACATAAGAAGCAGAGTAAAAGGTGAGTCAACATTTTGTATGATGTCGTGGTTGAAAAATGGTGAAGAGAAAAGGTATAGAATATATTGGATTGATATGACACCAGTCGTCGATTGGATACACTGTAGTGTGCCTGGATTCACCAATGTTCGGTTTTGGTGGTAAGGGAAGACTCGCTGATTTGAAGAGGCACCACGACGCTCAAGTCCAGTTATGTGTCAGGTTTATATGCTTCCCTATGAATGTTCAGAAGCGTGGACATTCACGATATGAGACAGCTACTCTGCTCTTCCACCCTGTTTGTTGCTTCCGGCATTGTGGTTTTCAAATCTGCTGCTCTTAGCACGAATGAGCCAATGGTGGGCAAGACATTTGCTGTGTTCTGCAAGACATTGCGCAAGCGTGTAACTTTCTTAGTAATTACTCCATTTACTGTTTGCCTGATGTTCCATTTCGAGCAGAATGCCTTGGGTTCCAGAATGCTGCCTTATCGGATGTCGAACAGTTCCATCGATTAGCTGGTTGTGGATTGGCTAGTCCATGGCCAATCGCAACACAGACTAGGCTCCAATGCAGAAATAGCAACTTTACGGCCTGAAACATAAGAACTTCCAGGCTGGACTATGAGAGCGGAGTGTTTCAGCATAGCCATTGCATACTTCGGAAGTCAAGCAGGCAATTTCTACTTCGACATGTTTGATTTGCGGCCAAGGGAGCATAGTTCACTAACAGAGTCATCAATAAATTCTCACTCCTCGAGCATTGCGTAATCGTGTTTGCGTGTTAACAAGTCACAAGGTTGAACTTTGTTTTTGATCTAAACCGGTCAAGATGCAAGAGTACACTACTTTAGTGAATTTACAGCTTTGGGCTTTACGAAGCTTTTGTTACTCCCTGCATGAATAATGCGCGTACATAGATCTGATTCAGTCAGTTTGAAAGTGACTCACAACACTAGATCCAAGATGCTACGTTTGTTTGTGATCTCGCGATTTCCATAATCTCTCCTGTATGAGTACGCTTGAAGAGGCCGAATTGGTGTCCTTCTTTTCCTTGCTGCCGAACATACAGCCTGAAGTTGTCCTCGTCATAGTGAGGCCTTCTCATACTTGAGTCAACTGAGGCGGCTTCGTCCTGTGCACTGTTCTCGACAAAAGCCGCCTTCGTAAGTCCCCAGTAAGAGAACAGAGGAGCTGTTGACCCTGTCGTGTTGGAGGCTCTACCTGCACAGCCAACCAGAACAGCTCCAATTAGAGGGTACAAGAGGCTACATGCCAGTAACAAACCCAATGCAAGCTTTGGCACTTTAGCAACCAAGATAGTGCGCTGGTCTTGTTGCTGAAGGACTGTTCGGCTGGAAGTGTAGGCCCCAATCGCCGAAAGAGCATCTTGGGACATTAACTCGCCGAATTTTTGCACATAGGCTGCCGTTGTGTTGCCTGCGATGGCACTTTGCTGTGCACGATCTTGTAATTGCGAGCCGCCACCATTAATATTGGAGGTGTAGGGAATTAGTCCTGTCCACATGTTGAGGACAGTACCATTTTGGAATTTTGCAGCATGGATAGAATGCAAAGTACCGTTTGCCCAGGTGTACCGGATGTCGTATGCGCTGACGGCACACTTCATGAAGGAGTCAATGTAAGTGGTACCGTTGTAGCGGTGCACAAGGTTGGACCGATACATGCCATTCTGACCATAATTAGCGAAGTTTGAGACTCCCAATCTCCAAGCAAACGCGGCGTATATTGTGGTCTTCAGCTCTTCATTAGGCCAAGGTTTAGCTTCTGCAGGCTGCAGCGCTGAAGCATTCAGATCAACAGTATTGTAAACAGTTTCCAGATCCTCGTCGGCAAAGTAGTTGTATATCAAATTGGCGCTAGGATTGACAGCAAGAAATGACAAATATTGCGAAACTGGCCTAGATCCAAATACTGGCGAGAAAACTGGCTGCATTCCGAGCACCCCCCAAAACTGCGGCGAACAATTGAAGCTTGTGTAGGCATTACTTCCACCCCACTGAGTGAGGTTGCAAATTTCCGGCGGGATGAGCTCGCAGCCCGTAGCAACACCGACAGTTTCCGCTTGATAGTTCGTTCGATCTGGTGGTTCATGGGCACTTGGCAGCAAATATGCTGTTC
>JAPDRQ010000348.1:0-20244 GCA_030247915.1 Neophaeococcomyces mojaviensis
CCCAGGTTGAACCAAGTTGGGTCCCATATGCGCAGTCCACAACGCGCTTCAGATTTTTACAATAATGACTTGACCCACGACGTAGTCACTTAGACCTTGCACCGTCCACTCGCCCCTCCAAAGCCTTTCCCAGATGCCTTCTTGGCCCACGAGTAGATTATGGTCAATCCGCACACCTTCCAAACCCTTCAAATCTCCACCTCCTTTTGCACGCTCTTTGGTTCTCCATTCGTGTTCGGCCTCTTCTCCAGCCCGCCGTACCATTACATCCTCGTCTTCGTCCTTGTACAGATCACACTTCTCACACTGCGTACATTTCTGTCCTGGCACTGGCCGGAAATGCTCGCAGAAATGCCTATAACCTTCCCCCCCTTCATTCTCTCCCGTCTTTCCAATGTTCTTTCTGCATAAGTAGCACATGCTATACCCACAGACACAAGTCAATTTATTGCAACCGCTCGACTTGACAAAGGCAGTACCACACCGCGGACAGACACGTTTCACGGCGTTCGTGCGCGCTGCTTCGACAGATTGGCGCAGCGAAAGCAGCAGTGGCTCGTGACAGGTGTGCGGGTCGTGGTAAGGCTTTTGGCATTTAGTGCAGGACATGCGGCCGCAGGTTGGATGGAGACATTTGAAACGAGTGGTGCGGTGGGTGTTGGCAATGTGGGCAATGGATGTGTAGAAGACGTTCGTAAGATACCAGGGTGCCAGAAGTCGGAGAAGGACGTAGAAGCATAGGAGGGTCGGAAGAAGAAATTCGCAGGCCAGGATGGCGAGAACTTTGTGAGTTACTGGGATTGGTCGAACGGACCACGAGACCTGGCGGGCGGATTGAATGTCGTAACTTTGTGAGGCTTCGGCATAGGAGCAAAAGGGACAGCGGGTGAGGGGAAGTTGAGAGGTAAGGAGGGCCTTTTCAGCGAGACGGTCTTCAAATTTTGCCCAAAGTTCCGCTCCGGATTTATCGTTGAGAATGGCTTGTTCAAGGTGAGTAGGCGGAATGTGCCCTTCACAGGGTTCAGAAGTAGGAGCCAGGCATTTCAGCGTCGCTCGCTGAGGGTCAACAGACTGTGCCCAATTTTGACCGAAAATGGCTTCGTTAAGCGACCGACGAACGCAGTCAAGGCAGACTGTGTGAGATTCAGCCGAGCAAGCTGAGATGTTCTCGAAAGGAACGTCGCTGTAGCATATTTGACACTCGTAGAGAGCCTGTGCATCGGTGGCTTCTTTCTCATTCAATCGGACCGCAAGACTGTGATCTATTTCCTCCCTGGTCGCCGCCTGCTCTCGACGGACAGGTAGCACAAAAAGGTCTTCTAACTCCTGATCTAGTTCCGTACTTCCGCTCGGAACTAGGTCGGACCCTACTTTCCCTCTTTCCCAGAGGAAAGCCGGCACACTATCTCGTTCTTTTCGTCTTCGAAACAGTGACTGCAGAGTAGCTCGCCATGACTTATTGGCAATCTCTTGCAGTACGGGCCGTGCCTTGACATATGAGTTATTCACTTCTGCCAGGACAGCATCTACCGCACTCTTGTTCAGTGAGCTAAACTCCTTGTAGAGTATCCGACCACAAGCATTCCTGTACTGCTCTGTTCTGAATTGTTCTTCTATAGAAATGGCATCGTCTATGTCTCTTGGCGGTACTTGAAGCCTTCCATCTGTCCACTCAGCCTTGTAGCGATATAACTGCTCGGTGCATATCTGGAGTCGACTGTCCCCGTCAAATCGTCTTAGTAGTTCCCGCAGCACATCAAGCTTGACATCTGGAAACACATTTGCGAGGATGATCAGGTCATTGTTCAACGAAGTGGCTTCATCCTCCTTCTCTCGAGATGATAAAGACTGCGAAGATGTATTCTTGCTTCGAAACTGGTTGATGCGAAGGACTTCGGTCAGTGTAGAGCGGGGAGACAGTGGTGGTCGTGTGGTCGATGACTCGGACTTGGAAGCGAGACGCCTAGGAGACGACGATGAGCGCCACATTAGGATCGGCGGAAGCGATATTGAGAGTCATTTTCGAGAGCACAATGCATGGTCCAAGAAGGAGATTGCTAAGTGTATGCAAAGTAATGGTTGATTGATCATGCAGAAACATATCGTATCATTTCTAGTCCAGAGTTCCCGTTCATGCTCCACCAGTAAGGCTTTGCCGAGCTCTTCCACCTGCTCACTAATCTGTCTTCGGTAACCCCAATCTCGTCACTTTCAGACCAGTATCTAGGAGCTGAACGTCTACAAGAAGCAAAAGAGAAAAGAAGTAGAGCAAAAATATGAATGATACATTCAATCCATGAAGTTGAGTTGCAGGGCTCAACCGGGATTTGAACCCGGGCTGAATGTAAGTTAGTGAGGTGCTTACTGGAATGATGCCGGCATAGGCAGATCAGAATACATACACCTGTCACAGTTGGAGGCAACCGTTTATCGGTTGTAGGCTGAACCACCCGAAGCGACAATCATACGACTAGACCATTGAGCCAGCGTTGAAATCTGTGCGTCTGAAAAGCACAGTTTTGTACCGATTTTTGAAGTTTATCAAATATGATGCTACATTCTTCCAACTTCAGGCGCAAACCATGATTGGGGCTTTGGGTGCACTCCAATGTAAACTCTAGCTTGTTCTGGTGGTCGGAACCATGGAACACACTGCACGCTGAGGCTTGACGATTATTGCTTAAGTATATGAGGCAGTATTACATGCTAAAAGATGATACACTCCAATTTGAGGAAGGGTCCCCGAACTTGTCGACAACAAGAGCACATTGACCGAAAGATTAAGATTTGTGCTTTCATCTTTGGTTTAGAGGTGCCAGCCATCCTTTGATCATTACAGTAGACAGCTTGGCCTCACGATATTAAAAAATAAAAATAAAATAAAATAAAAAAGTAAAAATGGTGTGGGTGTTAGGGTAGCCGCCCTGCTTAGCATTCGTTCTGGTACACCCTTGGCATTAATCGTTGCTGACAGCAACGATATTCCCTCAATAGATGAACCTCAGGGTTCGTTTCGCACTCTCATCGTTGTTATGCTTAAAAGCGCCCGAGATCGGAGTGTCTCTTGTGAGACCCGTGACAGACCTTTTGAAAGGACCACAACAGTTACTGCATCATAATTGACAATGGCCTCCATCTGAACGGATTTCTTGGGTGTGAAAGAAAATAAGTTACGGAAGTAGGGATACGCAGGGACAAGATAGACGGAATATACTAACAGTTGAATCAAGGGATAACTTGGGATCGTTTGGAATATATCAAAACTACCGAAAGGACAAGAACACGCTCATGTTTTACAACTTCGGCTTCGGCTGACCCAATAGTTCCGCACCAGCACCAGCAATACACAGCTTTCCTGTCTCTTTGACCTTGGTCTGGAAGATTACTGTGTCGCCCTCCTTCCACATCTCCGTGACCAGTGTCTGGCCAGGTATCACGGTACCTGCAAATCGAACTTTGATATTCTTAAACAAACCAAAGTTCTCAACGATGTGCTTGCCGCTGAAACCGAAGAAACACAGGCCGTGCAAGATTGGATCCTTGAAACCACCGACCTTGCTGAACTCGGGATCGATGTGTAATGGGTTTCGGTCGCCATTCAATCGGTAGAGAGCGGCCTGATCGTCGGAGGTCTGCTCCTCGCGGACAATATCGGGTGATCTCTTGGGTGTTTGGTAGACCGTGGTGGCGCGGCCTCGGTTACCGCCCTTCTTGGGACCATTGAAGCCGCCTGAGCCTCGGATGAAGGTTGTCGATTCGTTGTAGAAAAGGTCCTCGCCGGTGTTTGCATCCTTAGTCACAGTTCCTGTGACCACGACGGCAGCTTTGCCCTTGTCAATGACCTCGACGAGCTTAGGATATGAGACCGTCTTTGCTCTGGTCGGGATAGGGAACTTGCGGATCTCGAGATACTGTTCACCGTGCAGCAGCATCATGGGGGAGAAGTTGGGAATGATTTCGTCCATAGAGAATGGAGCGACAGCATTGAAATATGGGATAACACCAAACGTGGGTAGGACTTGGAAATCGTCGTTGTTCTCGTAGACGAGTGGAAGCTGTGTTCGTTTGGCGCCAAGAGAGAGGTTGTACAGAATGACTTCTCGGTCGTCGTAGGAGAATTCTGTGCCATCTGCTTTGGCTTGTTTAGCCTTTTCAATGTTGGCGTTGTAGTCTCCGCTGTCACCGGAAGACGACTTGTTAGATTTATTCTCTATATTAGCCATGATCGACTTAAGGCCATCTTGTTGGCCTGCCGGATGGTCTGCTCGTCCGTCATCAAAGTTGGTGATTATGGACCATTTCTCGAGAACTTGTTCTGGTGTGAGCTTGACGTCAATTGGGAAGCCATGACCTCCAGACCGCTGCCATCTCGTCTGTGCTTGCCAACCGCTGCCGACTTCGAAGAGAAGACCTGTTGGTGGATCTGGCATCTTGTCTGATACGAGAAGCAATACTAGGGGAGCAACATAGTCAGGTTTGAAGGCTTGCACCATCTCTTCGGGCATGACTGTTCGGGTAAGTTGTGTTCCAGCGTTTGGTGCGACTGTGTTCACAAAGATGTTGTTCTTTCGTCCTTCAAGGGCAAGAGATCGAGAGAAGCCGAGTATACCGAGTTTCTGCCCAAGTTAGCATATTGTTCCTGTTGGATGCAGATTTCGGTCTTACCGCTGCAGCATAGTTAGCTTGACCAAAGTTGCCATAAATACCGCTTGTGCTGGTAGTGTTTACGATCCTGCCATATTTCTGCTTGAGCATATAGGGATAGGCAGCCTTGCTGCATTTGTATGTTCCCTTGAGATGCACATCAAGGATAACGTCCCACTGTTCATCGGTCATGTTTGCAAAGGCCTTGTCTCGCAGAATACCGGCGTTGTTGATGAGAATGTCAACTCGGCCCCACTTGTCGATGGCAGTCTTGATGACAGCGTCACCGTCCAAAACGTTGGCTTTGTTGCCGACAGCCTCTCCACCCAGTTTCTGAATCTCTTGGACTACGTTGTCTGGGTTCATGAGGTCGTTGACCACAACCTTGGCACCAGCCTTGGCCAATTGCAAGCAGTAGGCTCGGCCCAGGCCAGCACCACCACCAGTGACGACAGCAACCTTGCCATCAAATCGAATATCTTCTCCTCGATCATTGTCGCCCATTTTGAGAGATTCTTCCAGCTTCGTCATCATATCGGCAACACCATCCGGGTGCTCGCACACAGAGAAGTCATTGACATCCGACCACTTCTTGAGGATAGCACCTGGGGTTAGACTGTCGTTAGCCTTGAGAAGAGCGCCCTTAGCTCGTTCCCATCTGAGCTGCGCCATATGACCACCACCACATTCGAAGATGCAGCCAGTTGTATTTGTGTTGGATTTATGCACCAGTACAGCCACGAGAGGCACAACCCAGTCTGGTTTCAGGACTTCGAGAACTTCCGGAGGCATGACAGTAGCAGTCATCCTGCTCGCCGCGATAGGCGCAATCACATTGCAGATGATATTGTACTTTCGGCCTTCTTTGGCAAGCGTTTCTGTGAAACCAACTTGGGCAAGTTTGGCGGCGGAGTAGTTACATTGTCCGAAGCTGCCAAATAGACCAGCCGCAGACGCGGTGTTGATGACTCGTCCGTACTTCTGTTTTCTGAAATATGGCCAGGCGGCCCTGGCGCACTTGTATGCGCCCTTTATGTGAACCGTGTTGATCAAATCCCAATCTTGGTCCTTCATGTTCTTAAAAGAAACATCACGGAGGATACCTGCATTGTTGAGCAGAATATCGATTCGACCGAAGTTCTTAATTGCGGTGTCGATGATTTTTTCGCCATGCTCGACGCTGTCGTAATTAGCTACCGCCTTTCCACCGGCAGCTTTGATTTCGTCAACCACCACATCGGCCGCCTGTTTGCATATTAGCATTGGCCTTTTATAACAATTCATCTAACGAACCTTAGTGCCGGCACCCTCTCCTTTGAAAGAGCCACCGAGATCGTTCACAACCACGTTGGCACCTCTTGAAGCAAAAAAGAGAGCATACTGCTTCCCTAGACCACCTCCAGCGCCGGTGACCACAACGGTCTGGTTGTCGAATCTCAACTCCTGCACCATGATCTACCACAGCCGCGAGCTCTCAGTAACTAGGATTTCAATGGTACAATGCGAGCTGATATAGTCCGCAAAGGTGAATGCGTTGGTAGTAACACCTTCTAGTGAACTGTGATAGAAGAAGGGTTGAGAGCTTGTTGCGAGCACATGAAAATCGAGTGCTCACAGGACGTTCCGTACTTAATATGACGCCCACTCGGCGCCTTTCCACAGACGGCTCGTGCTCTCACCTCGGACTGCCGAGGCATATCACGGCAGCTAATCTATCACGTGATATTTCATCATTCATGGAGCAGCCAATGCGTAGGGAGCAAACATGCCAAACCACTATTGTGCCTGGACTCCTCGGCCAGTCAGCACGGCAGTTTGAAAGTCTGGAGTGGGCTCTCCACAATTTCCCCAGCGCAGCCTGAGTAACATGTGATTCACTAGAACTGGATAGCCAGATGAGCGTGAATGGAAATATGGTAGCGGGCCTTTTGGTGAACGCTGAATAGCATGAAGCTACCTCGCTGTCGACTATCGATCGTAGGCTCTGGCCCTTCGTCTCTGTTCACGCGGTCTTCTCTGCGAGTATTAACCCGTATCTCAGGTGCCAACATCCCTCATTGTCCCCGCTTCAATGTTCAACCACATCCCAGAAGTCCGAGTGCATATCCTACAAAAGTGCCTACGAGGTTGTTGTCCTCCTTGAGGTCGTTTCCTGATCAAGTTCAACAGGAAGTCAAAGCAAAAGCAGAAGTACATCGCGTCTCTCCCCTCGGTTCCCATATTCGCGTGCAAGGTCTCTCTTGAGAGGCTTCGTCTACAATCATGGCAGCAGCAATCATTCCAGAGGGCATCAAAGATGACAAAGCCCAGCATGTTATCCCCTTCGTCCTCGATCTCCTTGCCCGTCACGAAGCCAAGTTTACATCCTCAAGTTCCCCTCCACCTCTCATAGTCGCTCTCTCCGCCCCTCAGGGTGCCGGCAAATCCCTCCTCGTCTCTCTGCTGCATTCCGCGCTGGCATCCCCCAAACCAGAAGGTGGACACGACCTCAACACGTGTATCTTCTCCTTAGATGACTTCTATCTGCCTCACCAGGAACTGAAGAAGCTGGCCTCTGCCAATCCTTCCAACCCGCTCTTGCAGCACCGCGGGCAGCCATCCACGCACGATATTCTGCTTGTGCTTTCTGTCTTCAAGTCACTCAGAGCAAACAAGCCCACCAAGATTCCCCAGTACGACAAAGCCGCATTCAGTGGTCAAGGAGATCGAGAACCTGAAGAAAAATGGGAAGTAGTGAACACCGATCCCGCTAAGCCCATACGCGTCATCCTCTTCGAAGGCTGGTGCGTTGGTTTCCGGCCCCTACCTTCCTCTACGCTTGCCTCTTTACATTCCTCGGCTGCTAAACTTGCATCCGACGCCTCTTCAGATTATCCAGGTCGACTTGGGCATAACTCATTGGAAAGTGTCACAACCATTAACGAAGCTTTGAAACAATACGATGAGATTACGGCGCAGTTTGATGGCCTCGTCCATATTGACGCTGAAGATCCATTATTCGTCTATGCGTGGCGGAAAGAGCAAGAACACAACCTCATCAAGGCCAAAGGCAGCGGTATGACAGATGAGCAAGTAAAGGAATTCGTGGACGGGTATTATCCTAGTTATGAGCTATACGTGTCAGGCTTGAGGGAAGGCATGTTCAAGACGCTCAAACAGGATAACAAGATCGATAGCGCCGGAGCCGATGACAGGAAAGGATGTCAGCTCAGACTAATTGTGGGGAGGGACAGGAAGGTCAAGGAAGTGATCAAGATATGACCTTGCAGCTTCCTCCGTAAATTTGATGGCTTCTAGAAACCACTTGCCGACCGTTTGGCCTGGAGCTGCATTGCGAATGAGGTGATCCTACGCTGGTTTGTCTACGAAGCGTTCATTGATGCTAGACAGCTTTTGTATTGGAAGGGGACCTCAATCATCAACTAGACCTTACTGTAAGAGTGCAAGAGCAAAACTCTACAGATCAAGGATTTTTGATGCCCCTATTGAAATATGTAAATGACCGATCGTTGAATTCGCTGTTTCTGGCAATGTACACTCCTGTATGGCAAGTTGTACTGCGATAGTAAGTACGTTTGCGAGCTTGACGCACCACTTGCGGCCCTACGGGAAGCCCTGTGCATGGTTCAGCCACGCTTGGTATCACTGCATCAGACTGGAGAATGCAGATTGCTTCTACAAATAGCAGTGTCAAGAAAACGAGAGCGAGGCTGCCTGAAAGCTCCTGGAGGAGGTTCTCTACTGTATTAATCATTATGGATAAGGAGGCAGTTTTCATGTTTGGCTCTGCTGAGTCGGTGCGTTGCACAGCTTGTGCCTCCATCATCGACTAACTGCTTCACTATCCCATCCTTCTGAATTGCGGTAGGATAGTGAGGGACGGCGGTCAAGCATTGACCAAGGGCATCCTTTTCATCAAGCAGACAGATTCCGATAACAGATATTGAGAAGAGAGGTCAACTTCAGAAGTCGGTCACAAGATAAAGTCTTGTGGTGAAGATGAACGTGCGGTGAGGATGTGAGTTGCGAATGTAACGTGAACAATCACTCCAGTTTGGATTGTACATAGCTGGCACTGAGAGTAAGCCAAAGAGATGGGAGATGGAAGGGTGAAGATTTATGCAATGATGAATATGATCATGGTGGCTCGTGTGCTAACCTGAATAACTTATCACTATGTTCACCGCTTCTACGATACCCGGAGTCTGATTAATACCCAAGTAGTTCCATCCTTGATTGATATGTATAGGCAGATCCGATCGCAAGTCCTCGTGCCCTAAAAGGCATTGAACTGTCCTCTTGTGGGAAAGAGATATAGCCAGATCATTCACAGCGATAGATCTAGCATGACAGAGTTCAAGCAATGCAAGCTTATATTTGAGGTGGTGGCTGCTTGTACACCAGAAGTTTGGACAGTTGTGGGTGTGGTCGAGGATGGTATAAAAATGTTCCCGCTCACTACATGCAGATATAATCAAGCATTATCCTAACTATTGGTGAGAAGCGTTTTGCTTCACCCCACGGTTTGGAAGAAACAGAGTGTTTGTTCCAATGCATACACCACCATAATCGACACCCTCCCTTCCCAAATCTGAGTGCACTCTTTCTTGCGCCCGGATGGCACCAAGCTCTACGCTTCGTTACATCTACCCTTCGCGGAGTAAGCAGTAGACTGTCCAACGAATAGAGCTGACGGGCCATTTCTCTAGACTTACAAGTCTCTCATGAGTTTCCTATCTCGCTCAAACCTCGAACGCTACCACCACCACCAACGTGAATGTGGTGACCAAAGGCACTGCTGGACATGTCGATCGGTCATCGAGCAGTTATTGGGTCGCAGCAGCTTGACAAAGTATAGAAGTTAGCTGGTCGAGAAGGGAGGGATAGCAATCGACTACTTACCACAGTAGGAGTGAACATTGAAAGTCTTGAGGTTGCGTTGATCAGCCACGAACTTATAACCCCTACAGGACGTTGCGTGGAACAATTCCGTGGTTTTTGTAGTGCAACTATGGCCATTCGAGCAATCGAGTTTTTGGCCTCAGGTACTCTACAGCCCTGACTCAAAATGCCGGATAGCTAGTTAGTGCGTTGGCTACAGTCTCCTTTTTGAAAGGAAGCTCATAATAGTCGATCATGGCTCGCCAAGTTGTCACCGTCAGCCACAGATCCTGTCACTATAATTGAAGATATAAATTCGACATAACCTCTGTATGTTGTTCAGTTTGGCAGGACAGATCTCAGTCAACGTGGAACTTGAAGCTCTATCTACAATGAATCCAAATGGCAGTAGTATAGTATATGGGCATTAAGAGGATGTAATTGCGCGTCCCAAGTCTTCCACCACAACTGCTCAACGACTTGACCACCTTCGTCTGAAGAACGATTTGAAGCGCCGAGGTTAGTTGTTGTGTGTTTCCATGACAGGCATTCTAGCTAAAAGCTTATTTTCCGAATTGCGAACTGTATTATCCGAGATGTAAGCATCCGCAGCAGGTGCAGAATAACAACAAGCCAACAATAGTTGATGGGACTGTCGCCATAACCGCCCGAAAATGTATCAGTTAGAAAGCCGTGTTGCAAGCTCTTGGCTCCGAGGTGCTTTTGATTTTTTGATTTTTGATTTTTTTTTCACGTGCAAAGCATTGCATACGCTTGCGATGACAAGCCCCAACTCTGAAGGTGTAGGTTGACATCAATTATTGTATCCTTTTTGAGCAATTTGGTCCGTTTCATGCATATCAAAAAACAACGGCTCGAGCAACAGCTTTAGCAGTAAGCACAGCCCCTCATTTAGAACAGCGGCTTATCACGACGACCCGGAGCAAACTTGCGGCTTGGGTATCAATTGTAGTCAGCAATCATCCTTGCTTATTCCTATGTCATCCTGTGCGAAAAGCTGGCTAATCAATGCAGCCCGAACATTTGGAAGTCTCACGCGCGTTGCTGCAGATGCAGCGTCCAATGCGGCTAAAATATGCAAGGTAGTTTCCCGAAATCTGAAATGTGATTGAGCTAACGACATTCCTCAACCAACTATCCTACTGGAAAGTGAGGATATGAAGACCGACCTTGGCGATAGCAAAGCTTGCAGCTTGACATATGACAAGGGAACGGGTAGTGCAAGTGGCCATGCAAGACAAATCGCGATGCACAAGAAGATTGGCAGTAAGAGGGGCCTCGATCTAAAGAAGTATCCACTCTCGGGCTGACAGCTAGAGAGGAACCTTGTATGGACGATCGCGATTGAGATCAGAAGCATTTCTTCATGACTATGAGCAATGATTGGAACCGTATGCTTCCATTGACCATTGCTGGGCATTGTGCCAAGAGAAATATAACACTAGCCAGTAAGCTCGACTGCACGTCTAGTTGATTTTCTTAAGGTGGACCTCACTAGACAGACATTAGCAAGTGATGTTATTACATTACATCTTGTGTTCCAACGTGTCTTAGCGTCGAAGCTAAGCAGCAAAGCAGGCCAAACTTACAAGATCAGAGTAGCGTTGGGAGGAATTAGACCGGGAAAGCCTCTGCAAGAATTGTGTTAGCTCAAGCCAGTACAGGGTAGACAAACCAGTGCCATATAGAAGAGTTGCCTCTTTGACTCGTGCACTGCCGCCATGCATGGTCACGCAACAAAGAGAATGCGCCAGTGGTTGAGAAAGTACGAACGTTGATCCATAAGCCTTAGCACTATTGAACATATTAGCTTGTGTTCTGGCTCATCGAAGGAAGAGAGGTTTATGCGAAAGGAGTGGGTATGCTGTTGCTTGATCTGCAGGGCCATAAACTCACCCAGGAATCGTCAAGACGGCCTTCTCCCCCAACGACATGGTAGGAACACCCTCATCCCAACCTGTTCCGATCGCTTGTAAGTACTTTGTAAATGTCTTTGGGTTTTGTTCGCAACTGCGCACCTTCAATCACTTTCTTAACACCAATTGCAGTCTTGAAGTCACCTCGTCCAACTGAGCTGTCAAATCTAGCGGGATCCGTCAGTGCCATTTCTGATCTAGTCAACAGCATATACAGACTGTTCACCACGGTTATTAGGTTTATTCGGATCGTAGAGCCAGCCTGGGCGTAGTCAGCAAAGAGCCCCTCACGAGAAGGTGGTTGACCTGCCTGTGTATTCCATTATGACGATATCACCTTTCTTGGGATAGTTGGTATTGTCTCCTTCCCTTAGGATTTGCTTTTGTAATGAGGTTGCCATGATGCCGGCCTTGGTGTTGAGCTGTCTGGGGAGTGTTTGAGAAAGGTGTAGAGTTGACGGTCTGGACGAGGTGAAACTTCGAAGCCTTTTTGCAGGCAGGAACGACGTAAGTTGGTGGGGTAGATATTGAGTTTTGTGGAAGTTGCAAGCTTTCTTTGTAGTGGATGATATGCCAGAGGTGCAGCTGCGACTGCTCACACTTCTGCAGGATAATGCTAGTGATATGTGAACAGATTTCGAAGAGTTGAGTAGAGTAATGAACGGACCTTGGTGATGGAACAGTCTTGTCTTTTGTAGTGATTTTATCGTACCTTCACCTAAAGTCCGTGGTAAGGATGCTCTGAAGATAGCCGGCTGTCTAGCTCGGTTCGCAGCAATTGACATATGCATCGTTGTCACAATAGCGCAGCCCAAAAAAGTGAACCTGACAGTCTCAAATCTCAGAATCCAATCAGGCCGTATTTGAATCGGGTGGAAGTGCCTTGTTGAGACACGAAGCGAAACCATAACATCAGTGAACATCTTTCAAATGTCCAAATAGCCTTGCTGATCACGACGCGCTCCACGTGTTTGTTTGCGTCCACCACCAAACATCAAGGTTTTGCTTCTCGATTCATCGAGGGGTTGTGAAAGCTTGTGGCTAGATTTGCCAACAACCTATCAGCGACATCATCATGCATCAATGCTTCCGAGGTGTCACAGGCACCTAAAGACATTTGGAGTCGATCATTATTGACTGCCTTGTGAGATGACACAGCAGCTGCTACACGAATGGATTTCACAGTGCAAAAGTGAAGCGACAGCTACACGTTCGATAGCTACCCCCGGTCATGTTTTTGTCGAGTGACGGACATGCGAGCCGGGATCCCGCTTCCGGCGAAATGGAAACCTCCCCCGTACTTTGCAAATGATCCTTGACCGTGCCATGTGTAACTCTGACATCCTCAGTTCTTTATGCTCGTAGACCTACTAAATCACCATCAATCAAGGAAATCACCACTTCCAGTGACTTCAATTGTGCCGAGCCGTCTTTCCAGGATGATACCCGAGCTTCGGTATGCAAGTTCACGGCCAGCTAAGTGTGACTCCCAGAACTGAATTTAGTGGTATTGTTGGGTCGTAGCACTAATCCTACTAGTTGCAGTCAGATCATTTAATCACACGCGCTCCATCCCATTTTTTTCCGGGAACTCGATACCACGGGTTTTTCTTGTCAAATTCGGATCGTTGACACTTGCACACGCTCATTGGAAGCTGCAGTAGCTGTTTCACTAAGTCTCCTCTCCGCATAGTCATTCGTGGAGATGTCAGGGTTTGGACTGTGAGCGATGGCCTCCCATACGCAGAACAATGACGCCCAACTGTCTGAGTTTTGGTTGACGCATCCTGAGCAATCATTGTTCGGAAAGCAGGTTGCAGGAGAGCAGACTTGGTTGGGAACCAGACGAATGTCTGCAAGGCAAGTCATACCCACTGTTTACAGCTTTTACATTCCAGCTCGTGGTGTTAGCACTTGTTAGATCTAGCATCACTAGCCCTAGCAGATCGGCAGGATGAATTTGGCTTTTCACCGAGCCAATCCCCATTGGTCCTTTGCAAACCGATGGATTTCCGAAACCCGTCGTAATTCTGTCTGTGCGTGCTTGCCTGCAGCAGGTGTAGGTAGCCTAAGAGCCCTGCATTATGGGGCTCGGCCTCTCAGAACAGATTCTGTGTAAAGATATTGAATTTTGTTATGTGGTCATGATTTCAAGGTTTGGTGGTCTTTGATATCAGTGACTGATACCGAAGATACTGACAGCGTCGAGAAGCGTGGGTCCTTTGTATTATCCGTAGGCGATGCATAGCTTAAATAGGAAAGTGATGTGATATTGTTCTGTTTGAGAAATGGAAGCACTTTTTCGTAATTAGTGGCAACATGCGCAATGCCATGACTATCGTCTGAAAGACAAAACCGACCCTGGCGTTGTTGGAATTCCTATGAGGGAGATCAGTGGGTAAGTATGAAAGAGAGTACTGCTATAGCATACCTGACAGATCTCGGATTTGGGGTATGGTTCATCCATACCTTTGCGCAATGCTGCCGTATTTATTTCCAAAATACCACCATATGAAGCAACGAAGTCGAGGTTACGCAAAATACGTGACCACACGCCTGTCATTTGCTGCCAGTTAACATTGAAATCGTCACTCATTAATCGGATGAGGTCGAAGTGTCCGACGACAGGTGGTCTTAGAACAGCCAGCATCTCAAATTGTTCATCAAAGTATTGTTCATAGAGCTTCTCATCGGTACCACCCGCAATTTCTTTGGCATGGTTGTAGTTGTCTCGATCGTAGTCAATTGGAATGCCTTGCACGTGGTGAATCGACCCAATGAAGAAATCAAAAGGGTGTGCTTGTATAGACGCTTGGATTAACTCGAGTGAATGAGGGCCACACCAGTCACTTTCGAATCCTATAGGCAAGGAGATTTGATCCTGATACTTATGGCGCAGCCGTTGAGCTTCTTTTACATAGTTGGCTTGATTTTGCACCATCGATTCCAAAGTGACACCTGCATGTATTTCTTCTTGATACCGGTTCATCTCATGTCGGGGCATATGTTCAGTCAACGCAAAAACCTTAAATTTTTTCTGCACAGCGGTTTGAATTACATCTTCGAGAGAATCTTGGGCATGGCCAGGACAGAATTGGCCAGAATGGCTATGGTGCGAATATGGCATGGTCAAGCTTGGGAATTTTCAAGACAATCCTCGTTTTTGATGGAAACAGCTGTTTGAGTGCAACGAAAGTTAGCCTGAACTGATTTTGTTAGCGCTTTAAAGGCTTCTTCTGAAGAAATTAGGATCGAGAGGCTGTTTGATAGCAGCTGTCTAGATAGAATTGATTGAGTACGTTCAAGCTCCATGTGGTAGATGCTGCCAAGCAGCAACGGTCCAGCGGCTCGTTGGCCGAGGTATCATAGAACAATTTGATCACACGGTCGTTCAGGTAGTGCTTCTACTTCGAAACGGGCTATAGCAAACACGTCACCCACTGTGGTAACAAAGTGCTTGCTTCAACAGTGAATGTGTAGAGGAACTGCTTACCGGATATATCAGAGTCTGATATCAGTAGAAACACAGGATTGATGTCGTTGCTCATTATTAACTACTCAGCATGTATTTGTACATTTCATTGATAATCCTGAAATGCTATTTGTAGCCACACGAGTAGATAAAGCACGCTACTTACTTTAATACATCACGCAGGCGTATGTCTAGAGTCCTTGATGGTTTGGACAACATATCCCTTGGAAAGGCGGCGGCGGATTGCTTTACCGCAAAGGCAGGGCACTCTTTCGCCTTGCAAGTGCAATAGCGGCTGTGTCAAGCTATACTCGCATCATCAGCTCGGGCCTCATCTGTCTAGCGTTTTACTTCATGTTTTTAAGAACATGAACACTCGCCAACTCTGTGGGAAAAATCGGAAGCTATTCGGTCGAGGGCTGGCGTCTGCTTGGCGAATTCTTTCAACATATGCCCAGTGTTTCCTGAAGCATTGTCGAGCAGGCTTACTCATCACGAAACTGCCCAGGCCAACTGAAGTGATTGAGCACAAGAGTGAAACAAGGTAGCGTGAGGCTGAGACGTGACGGAACACCAAATTTTTGTCGCAGTTGTGCAGGGGTTACTCTGGAGTGTTGTGTAGAAGTGGACATGAGTGTGAGGTTTGATGGGCCGGAACCAGGAACGATGAGCTAGGACTGGATACTGAGCAGGACTCGGTGGCAATGCCTTATCGGTCTACGGAATGAAAGTGTTTCTTCTGTCAGGCCATGTCATGGTGGAAATGATGTTCTTAATTCTCCGTGGTTTGACATCACTTCGGAAGAAGGAGGCAGCGCTTGCTTCATCTCGTTGAAGCCTGTAATAACAAGATAATGGAAATAGGACAGATTGAGAGGTTGCAATATCGACGCGACTATTGCTGTGAGTTTCACAGTGTATTTCCTGTGATGTCCTCGTTAATGTGTCCATGTGTTTATGTGGACGGCAAACACAGACAGCATCAAAGTGTTTCTGTTTAAGGGCCCTGCTCGTAGGTGGCTCTGTTGATCAATGCATTGTGGGGAGGAAATCTTTAGCGCAGGAGAAGCCTGGAACAATGTCACTTTACTCGGTCGATCACTGGCTCTTTTACCCCCGACACTGACCACTGACAGGGCGCCTCAACGCCATGCTCAAATTATTCCCTGCCTGTGCATCCCTGCAAGCGGGCGCAAGCATGACACGCGTTGCATCTCGTTCCTGAGCATCACAACAGCAAAATTGAACAAGAACAAAGTTATTGTGTAAGGCTGCGTTCTGAGATCTTATGGTTTTCTATCTCCTGCACGAGACCACGATGGTGAAAATTGGTCTGCATGGTGGTATACCTTGTTGACCTAAGTGCAAGCCAACGCAAAGATATCGACACTACGTAGATCTGCATGGGAACCATTCTCAGTAGACTCTTGCGGACTCTGTCGGCATTGTTGGGAAGCGACGACATGAGGTTCTTTTCCGTTACAGGTGGTACAAGCACAAGACAGGCATTGTAGCTGAGACCGCATCCTGCCACATGCTCGGTGCTTTACTCTCCTTCCGAACATGAATAGACTTGTCAGGCTAGTCAGTGATGTCTTCCAGCCTTTCAGAGCATAGCCCAGAGTCATGGTTGGTGTTCTCAAGCACAATTTCTTCCTCCGTATAACTTTCCAATTCTGGAGATTAATTCTAGTCTTTCATCACATCGTCTCACGAGGCGCGTAACCAAAGTTGATCCAAGCACGAGGTTAGCAGTTCTTCCCGGCTCATCGTGCAGCTTGGCAGTGAAAATCAAATTGGTGAACGAAGCATTTGGCGAATGAACATGGCAGATGGAGTGGATATGGTGTGCCTTGTGGCTGAGCTTGACTGTCTGGGTAATGTTTAGTGGATATCTGTGTAGATGGTACCTGACCTGGACCGGAAGTTAGAGAGAACCACCAAAGCGTGAATCCCAGGTCCACTAGATAGTATTGAGTCTAGAGTTACTGCTTGGACTCCACTGTTACCGCACCATCAATGCACCAAGACTGTCTCCAGCACCTACCGACGTGCTGCACGCCCAGAAAGCCTGAGTCGCTGAGTACGTGTCTCCTGGGTTCGATTACTCTACACGGTCTCCGCGACTCACTTTCATTCTCCTCGTTGTCGCCAACACACATGTCATCGATAGCCTTTCGCCTTTCTCGTTGAGCCTGATGCTCCGTCGACGTCGCCGTGGTCGCCTTCTCTCGTTCTGCGCCCGATAACTCCTTAGTACGACGCTCTACCTCACAGAATAGTCGGCAGCCCGTACAACTTTACGAACTGCGATTCCCTTCACGAGCTCAACTCATTTTGCAAGCGACCTGCTTGCGTTCACTCCTTTCAACACTACATCTGAAGCCACGACACTCGTTGAATTCTTCTCAGGCTTCTCTAAATTCTGTCATTTTGGAACTGATCAGATTCTTGTATAACACCATACCATACCTCGATCCTTTTCCACTTATCCTAAGTGCTGTTCTGCTCGATACCCGTATCAAACTTGGCTGGTCCATTCCTTCTGCTCACACAGTACATCAGGCAGTGATCGAGAGAACTATTGCATTAGATCTAAGTGCGAATTGAAAAAGAGCTTGAACCCCATTTTGAGACATACAGAATTGGTTGGTGCCAACAGTTTCGCGAGGTTGAATTTCTTTCTGGTGGATTTTGTGCCGCAAACCACGGCCATTAAGTCATCGAGAAACGAACTTTTGGGATAGTTTTGTCCCGGCCGCTCCTTGAATTAACTTTCTGACATCTCCCGAGGGATGAGAGTCTCTCTGGTGACAGTCCTATCAGGACTAACTGCTATCGCATTTGCAGAGGCTATTCCAGCACCTCAAGTTGGCCAAGACGCCCGACCCAAGTATTATTTTCCTAGGGTGATCAAACGAGATACGGGAAACTCAACATCCGACAATGGAGGCTCGAGCACAAGCGCGACTGATGGCCTGTTGAATGCTCTCACAGATCTTCTTGGGGGTTCTTCTACTCAAGCCACAAGTGCCTCTGATTCAGCTACAGCTACCAGTGCAACCGGCAGTGTGTCGATTGGGCTAAATAGCGTTGTTGCCTCGACATCAGCCGATACATCCACCAATACCGCAACGGACACTGCTATACAAACACAAACTCCTTCGGATACAACTCAGTCGAATAGTATTAGCCAGCAACAGTCCACACAACAAGAAACAAACACCCAACAATCAACTGCACAAGTGACAGACGCTACACCGACGCAGTCCCCCTCCACAACTGCGAGTGCCAGTGCGGCAACATCCTCAGGTTTGGTCGACAGCCTAACCGATACTCTTTTGGGATCAAGTACTATTACAGACTCTCCAAGTGCCACTCTAGCTACAGCCACACAGCAGTCGTCAATTACTGACCCACCCACTCAGTCTCCTACCAGCACAGATGCCGGGATATCTGGGCCGACTACAGCTCCTGTATCAACCGACACTCCGTCAACTGACAATCCATCAACATCTGGAGGTCTATTGGACTCTTTGACAAGTAACATTCTGGGCACGACTTCATCAGTTGATTCACCAACAAATTCGCCTACCACAGCTGCTCCTACAACTGATGCTCCAACTGATACTCCGACCGATGCTCCAACCACTGCTCCGTCTCAATCCGATGTTCCTTCTTCAACTGGTGATATCCTCAGCTCAGTCACAAGTGACCTGCTTGGCACGGGGACTGCTCCTACGTCGCAGACAATCGTGACTCCTCCGCCGCAGACCACTGATAGTCCTACAAACCAGCCTACGGACACCAATACTCCCCCACCACAGACTACTGATAGTCCTACAACCCAGCCTACTGATAGTCCTACAAACCAACCTACTGATAGTCCTACAATCCAACCTACTGACATCAGCACACCTCCACCAACTGATACCAATACCTTCCCAACAAACACAGGAACCGGTACCGCACCGCCTTCTGACACCAGCATTGTCACGCCCCCAACCAATACTAACACTAGCCCTACCGTTACAGATAGCAATACAACTCCGACAAACACTGGGACTGGTACTGCACCGCCATCTGACACAAATATTGTCACTCCAACCGATACCAGTACCCCAACCAATACTGATACTAGTGCCCCGACCAACACCGGAACAATCTCAAATTCTGTTTCCAATACTGCTTCAAACACAGACACTTCAAGGCCCACAGATGTAACCCCTTCCAATACAGCCTCCAATTCGGTATCAAACACAGTCTCGGAGACAAGCCCTACCACCAACTCGGGAACCACCTCTCCTACTGATACTACTGCACCTTCTGCTAGCACTTCAGCTTCCGTGGTCGAATCTTCACCGACCATAAGCCCTTCGGCCACACCGTCAACAGTGGCAGAGAGCACGAGCGCTGCGATTATTACATCGAACGAAGAGTCAAGTGTACCTCAGACGATTAAGCCGACTGCCACCAACACGCTCACATCTTTATCTGCTCAATCAATCATTGTTACCGCCACTTCCTCCAAGCCAACAGATGGGTCATCGTTGAGTACCGCTTCGGTTATACCATCATCGCTACCACGGATTATTCAACCTCAAGGTGGCGTTCCGACGGCTCCAGATAACGGAACCTTGATTCAACTTGGTTTCACGTATGGCCTAAACTATCCTTTCGTCGTCTCAAACAACTGGGCCGTGCAGCAGATCTTTGACTACCTTCCTCCAGGTGTTGCTCATGGTGTCGGTGTTGACACGTCCGAAGTAATTATGCAATATCTGCAGCCATACAACACATTGGCGAAGAATGGCTACATCACGACGTTAGCTATGGCGTACATTCCGAGCGATCAAGTAAATCCGTTATCTTTGGCACTATTGAATCCCAAGTCGGCTCTATACAACAATGACAACCCCACAATAAAGACTCTAGTAGCGATGCTTGATCCTTCAATTCCTCTGCTTGCAGGCGCTACTATTGGCGATGGAAACCCAATCAATTCGGCCAACACTGCACAAACAACCAATGAAAGCAACAAGAATGGAGCTGCTGCAGGTGGAGAAGAGAATTCGAACACCTCTGTGAAACCATCTTCCATTGGAATTGGTCTTGGTGTGGTTGGCGGTGCAGCCGTGTACGGCGTGGCTATGTTCATGGTCGCCAAACGATACAAGAAGCGCAAGAACGCTCACAAGCGGGCAAGTAGTGTTCAGTCAGGATCAACAGGGTCAACAGGATCATATCGGCCGGGCGAGCAGAGCACACTGATGACAGGTGCACGGAACAGTTATGGGAGCAGACAGCCAG